>CAUYPK010075671.1:0-19694 GCA_963574355.1 Loris lydekkerianus
GCCAAATCTTATAGACAATAGAAAAAGAAGAAATACTTCAAAATCACTCTACTTCATTTGGATACACCTGATATTAAAATTGGAAAAAATATATTATTATAAAGGGAAATTACAAACATATTTCACTTATAAATGAGGATGCACTATTCTAAACAACATATTAACAAGTTGAATGAAAAATTAACATTTAAGTAATGTACTTTGGTCAAAATTAAATCCAATTTGTGTGAGAATTAGTCACTATTTTCTTTTCTTTTTTTTTCTTTTCCTTCACCCAAATCATTCTATGATAGGCATACTCTTATCTGACAATGTGAATGTTACTTTTTTGCGTTATTATTATTACTATTGCTCAATTTGAAAAATGTGAAAGGATTAGAGCTTTATGTATCATTAAATTTAAGTTGGAATATATTGAAATTAGTGTATTATAACTTTAGATATTAAATGCAATCTCCAAGTATGGAGTTCTGAATATTTGTGTCCCTTCCCAAAATTCATATGTTGAAATTCTAATCCCCAAGAAGGTAGTATTAGGAGGGGAGGCCTTTGGGAGGGATTTGAGAATGGAGCCTTCCTGAACAAGATTTATGCTGTTATAAAAGATGCCCAAGGCAGCTCTTTCACTTCTTTGATCTTATAAAAACACAGCAAGAATATATATGGCCCTTGAGGAGGAAACATCCTATTGACAGACACTGAATCTTCTGGCATCTTAATTTTGGACTTCTGAGTCCTCAGAACTGTGAGAAACAAGTTTCTATTTTTTAAAAGCTATACAGCTTACAGCCTATCAGTCTATTTTAGACCATTTTCTGTTGTAACAGGATAGCTGAGACTGGGTAATTTATAGAGGTAAAGCTTTGACTAATTAATTAACTAAGTCAAAATTAACTAACTTTGACTTAGTTAATTACTCTGTTAAGCTAGGAAGCCCAAGATTGGGTGATCATGGCTGTTCAGCTTCTGGGGAGGGCTTCGTGTGGCATCATAACATAACATGAAAGCGAAGGATAAGTGGGTATGTGCAGAGAAACCAGGCACAAGAGGCAACCTTGCTTTATGCAATGCATCCTCAGTACTTAATCCAGTCCAATAAAAATAAGAGCTCACTCCTATGAAAGGAGACATTAATCCCTCTTCACAACCTAATGGCAGCCAACACTACCACAATGGGGGCAAGGCACAGCATGAGTTTTGGTGATGGCAAACCATGGTGTAAGCCATAAAACTCCTCAAACAAAGATATAAGATTGGTACCAAAGGTTAGAAGTGCTCCTATAACACCCCAGACACTTTACCTTGTTTCTGCCTTCTTAATTATTAACTCCAAGTATCGATTTTAAGTAGTGCTTGCATAAAAGTGATTGAACATACAGAGAACTGTGCAAGACAGTAATACAACATATAGAAATGGTCTCTGCTGTAGTTTGTGTCAATGACCCTAACTATTCCCCTTTTCTTGTATCAAACCTTCTGCCATGTGTTTTTTGTATTTCCACTCAATAAAACATGAAGATTTATTCTCTACCCCTTCAATATGAGTTTATCCGTGTAAAAAGAAAGATCCGGAACAAAGTCACCATTGACCCTGACACCCTGACTTCCAGTCCAACTGATGTTTTTTCTGATGTTAGACTCACTGGTGATAGATGTTATGAACATTGGTTATACACATATTCTTTTTATGTTGGATTTCATTTTTAAAATTTTAAGCCTTATTTCATTTCATGAACTATTCTTATCTTCTGTGTAAATATGGTACATTTGGCTAACTAGAAACTCCTCTGTTCTGAATCAACATTCAGGCCTATATATTTAGGCTTCCTCTGGCCTAAAGAAAGTCACACCACCAAGCTATTATAGCCACTTCAGTAGCATTTACAAGCAGGATAATATATATAATAGGTTATGGATATATAGAAATATAGATAATATGATATAATAGGATAATATATATATATATATTTAGATATGTTTAACATATATATTATGATTGCCTATGGCTAATATATGCATATATTTGTAGGCAAGAATGTAGAGATATATGAGACATGACCTTGATCTCAAGACAAATCCAATTTAGAAGAAAAAGTAGAAAATTTATATATTAGTTTATATATAGATCAGGGTCGTGTTTCATATAGCTCTACTTTCTTGCCTGTGGCTAAAATAGTTATGGCTCTCAGAAAGATACATTTTATCCTCAATTATGGAAAAATGTTAATAACAATGTTCCAATATTTGAACAATTTTTTTTCTATTTGATAATTTTCTACTGCTAGATTAATAACTATAATTCTTATCTATTTTTCAATATAAGGCCTCTATTGCCAGAAAAAAAGATATTTCTATGAGAAGTAAACAAGTCTAAGGTTTTTTGTAAAAAAGGGAGAGTTTCTCGATATGTAAAAAATGCTAAAGATAATCTTTGCTGCACATTTAGTAAACTGTTAATAGTCATAGTCAGGAAATAAAATTCTGATAAGTTACCACATACTATATGTAAATTAACATTTTCATTTATAAGATTTATAAAATATTTTATTTTAATATTTTAGATGATAATTTAAAAAAATATAATGTTACTATTCTCAAAGTATTAGCCTCGCCAGGGGCCAACATGTCCTGAAACACATACAGGAATGGTGCGGAGACTCAGCGCCAGACAGACCTTACTCTTGAGTAGTTTTTAAAACAGGGAGATTGATCTTAATCTGGAAGATTGTGGTGAGAAGTATGTGACATACTATATACAAAATGTCTTTCTCATGGCAACAACAGACTAAAAGTTGATTGCTAAGTTTGTTTGATAAATCAGTGGACATCATAACAGCATTGAATCACCATTAAAAGCCTAGCCAAAGTATACAACGAAAAGGCAGTACTGCGTTATAAAATGCTGGGTTATAAAAATGTTCTTGACTTTTAGTAAAACAAACCAGAGTGAAGCTAATGGCAGGTGCTGGGATCCTAAATAACCAGTGCTCACAGGGCACTGCCTGACGGGCCCTGGCAGGGCCGTGTGCCACCATCTGGAGTTGTTTATTCACTTCCAAGGCCTTTTGACATAAATAAAGCTGAGACTGGACATTCCAAGGACCACAGTGCAGGTCAAAGACCCAGTGCTTTTCATGCACTTAGTAAAGTAGTGACTAACAGTGGATTTAGTGTAAGGTAGGAAGGCTTTGCAGATGTAACCACTTTAAGACAGGGATATTTTGTAATCTAGTGACCTATGAGGCATAATCTTTTTTGTGTGTACTATGATGACTAATAACATTCCTGATGCTTGCTTTTACTGTTAGTGTATAAAGGTAAATGTTTATTGCAGCCCTATTCATAATTGAATGTCTGGTTTTTTAATATCAGTGCATGTGGAAGTCATTATCCCTGGCTATACATTTGACTTCCTATGAGCCCCAAGAACCCTGCAAAGGACACTGCTTCCTTACTTTCTGGGTTTCAATATTCAAGAACTATTCATGAGGACCACTTCTGCTCCCTCAATTTGAGTAGATGAGACCCATGTAAGTTTATACCCAGACACAGTACATAAAAATTCTATTTTGGAAGAAATTTTCTCATTTAATGTTTCCCAAGAAGTCTATTATGAAACAGTATTGATGTTATAGACATATTACAGAGTTGACACACAGATGAGGCTTTATAGAAAACATTAGGCTATGATGAATGACAGTATTGAACAAACAATTGAGAACATTTAACTATAATTTTTATATGTGCTATAAACTATTTAGGGTTCTGAAAACTTAAAAAGAGATGCCTTAGTATTGGAGACTAGGAAAGGCCTGGCAGGATAGTTTGTTTTCAACCTCTTTAGTGAAGAATGAGTGGAAAAGGAAGAGCACCACTGGGTGTAAACATACAATTAACTTTGATCAGCATGTGTTGCAGTCAGTTTGGGCTACTATAACAAAGTGCTATAAATAAGGTGGGTTATGAAAGCAGGAATTTATTTCTCTCAATTCAGGAGGTTGAAAGACTGATATCAGGGTGCCAAACATGGCTGGGTTCTGGTGAGGGCCCTCTTCCAAGTTGCAGACTGCTGTCTTCTTGTATTCTCACAAGGCAATAAGAGAGCAAGAGACCTTTCTGGGGTCTCTTTTATAAGGGTGCTAATCCCATTCACGAGGGCTCACCCCTCATGACCTAATTACCTCCTAAAGTCCCCATTTCCTAATACCATCACATTGGGGGATAGAATTTCAGCATATAAGTTTAGGGGAGACACATACATTCAATCTATAATAGCATAATTTGTTTGGAAAAATATCTCTTGAATTCTCAGGTTATCAGGAAATATAACATTGTGAAGAAATTAGTCTTCAGTGATGTAATATGCTAGGAATCTTTCTTCATTCATGATGAAAACAGATCAATTGTACCCAAGTGAGTGCAGTAGTTTGAGAAATATCACCCAAAGGAAGGTTTGCTTGGGTACATGTCTTACTAGCTGAGCACATGAGAAAGCATCACGTATCAGAGCTGAAAGAAGCAAAGAATTACTTTTCTTTATAGTCTATATAGAAGGGCTAGATCTAGACATAGTCTTTGCAAAAGCATATTTAGTCAAAGGAAGAGGAGTACAGTAGGTTACATAAACATTCTAAGAAATGGTTGGAGATTGGAATTCACATGACATGGGTTAAAGAGACTGAATCCTTGTTTTAATGAGCAGTAAGCTAAGTAAAAAGCATGGGAGGTCTTAAGTATGAGCAAAGGAGTTGAGTATTGATCTTTGAGACAAAGTTGGGGTCATTTGATGTAATTTTCTATATATATATATGTATGTATGTGTGTATATGTTTATATATATTTATATATTAACATCTATAACAATATATATCACAATATATCAGGATTTCTCAACCTTGGAACTATGGACATTTGGGGCTGGAAAATTATTTGGGGGGCAGGAGGATGGCTGTCTTTTTAATTGTAGGATGGGTGGCAGCATCCCTCACCTTTACCACTAGATGCCAGTAGCATCTCCTCTCCAGTTGTGACAACCATAATGTCTCTAGACATTGGCAAACGTTCTCTGATGAGGCAAAAGTCTCAATCCTTGGTTGAGAATTAGTGCTATAGATTCTTTGTAAAAGAGCTATGTTGTTTGAGCAGGGAAAGCATCAGCCATAACTTAAAAGAATAGATGTAAGGGCCAGAGGATAGAACTCCTTATGCTTTTGTTATGTCAAAGATATAAAAAGTTTGGAGTAATTTTTGGGGAATAAGAATTACTATAAACAAGATGCTATGTGTTTATATTGTAGCAGCAATAGGAGTCTACTGATTAGGCTGGGTGTAGTGGCTCATGTCTGTAATCTTAGCACTGTGGAAGGCTGAGATGGGTGGATTACTTGAGCTCAGAAGTTTGAGGTTGCTATGAGCTATGACAATGCCAAGGCAAATCTACTGATTAAAGCATAACGCTCAAGTCATATGACATTTCAATATTAAATGTTCATCAAGACTTCCTAATAAATTTCATATCTGCTGTAAAGTGCATAAATTACAGGAGATTGTGCCTAAAATGACTGGATTATTGTGTTCTTAGGATGGAACGGTTGCTCTGTAATGATGTCAATAAATTCACTCAGAAGCTTAGATGTGTAAAGCAAAGCGGGTTCCCTTATTGTGTGCACCAATTACCTTCCCTCTCTAACACCTATTCACTCCATAATTCTCAAAATTAACTAAGGATTCCTTCCTGTTCAAAATGTTCCCAGATATGTAAAAGAGTAACTTTCAGTAGAATATTTTCTCTCAGATACAAGTGGTCCATTTCAGTTTTAGCTTCCTTTACACTGTTTCTTTCCCTATAATTACGTGGAATAGTTTGGTGGTGACACGTTTGGGTTATTGGTATTGCTGGTATGGGAAAGCGTCCCCATGACCTTTCCCCATGGTCTTGTCTACACTGCATATCTTCCATCAACTGATATGAGGTTAACTTTTCCTGATACAACATTTCTGGTGTCAGGTCTCCTTCTCTGCATATCAGCACCGGTGTGATGAATAAGTAGGTTTTCTATCAGGCTTTCTTTGACTGATATAAAAATGAATTAGACTCTATTGTGATAATAAAATTATTTGTTAAAAAATACCATAAATAATAACACAAGACCCCCACAAATAACTAAAATATATCTAGTAAAATGTAGGCCAAATTTCTATGTAGAAAAATAACATGACAATATTGAGATAAATTAGAAAAGACCTAAATAATTAAAAGGTATAACATACATTATAAACTCAATGTTATAAAGGTATTTATCATATTCAAATTGACCTATGGATTCAGGCACAATTATCTAAAATCACAGCAGCTTTCTTTTTTGCAGAAATTTACAAAATGACTCTAAAATATATTTGGAAATAAAAAGAGTTAATATAGAATAAGCAAATGTTAAAGGGGAATAACAGGTCAAGTTTCATGTAATAAAATTTATGAAGCTATATATATATAAGAGTATATTAAGTATATGTATTCTTAAATAAGCATAATATATAAGAATATATTAAAGTTGGATAAGTTGATGAGTGGAAGAGAATAGAGGACTGAAAAGCACCACACATATACGGACATACAATGTATATGGGTTAAAGGTGATCCTGCAGAGCAAAGAAGGAAAAGGCACTCTGTTTAACAAATGGCAATTGGTCATTTGATTACCAAAATGGATATATTTATCTCTAGATAGATGAAAGCCAGCTAGCTAGATATATAGACACATGAAAAGATATTCCAATTAATTTTTCCTCCCACTCCAAATAAATATTAGTTCTAGGTACAAAATAGTTTAAACATAAAAGGTAGAACAATACAGCCTCTCAATGTTAAGGACAGATATCTTTATGACTTCTACAGAGTAGAAGATTTTATTTATTTATTTATTTTGAGACAGTCTCACTGTGTTGCCCTCAGTGGAGTGCATGGAATCACAGCTCACAGCAACCTTAAACTCTTGGACTTAAGCAATTCTCTTGCTTCAGCCTCCCAACTAGCTGGGACTACAGGTGCCCACCACAACATCTGGCTATTTTTAGAGATGAGGTCTGGCTCTAGTTCAGTCTGGTCTGGAGCTGGTGACCTCAGGCATTCCACCTGCCTCGGCCTCCCAGAGTGCTAGGATTACAACCATGAGCCACCTCGCTTGGCCCTAAATAGATTTTTAAAACAAAACCCACATATATACACATATATACATATATATAATGCATATTACACACATGTATATATAAAATTTGGATTCATTGAAACTAAAATCTTTAGTTCTTCAAGTTATCATTAAGAGGTTATGAGGTTCAAATGAAAAGTTACAAAGTAGAGGGATGTACTTACAGCACATGTAATCAGCAAACAGCATGTAAACAAATATAGAAAGGGCTACTACACATAAGAAAAGAATAGGGAAACAAAAAATGGTCAAGTGATTTGAAGCTGTATTCCACAAAATGAAATATTTAAGTGTAATAATAATATGAAAAATACTTAACTGCATTAGTAATAAAGTATTTACACAAAAAATAAGCAAGCATGACCTATTAACATTCAGAGAAAAGGAACTTTACATATGCTGAAAAAGCACTGATACTGTTATCTGATAAATTATGTGTAACCTAGGACTCAACATTTCACTTCTGCATTTACTGTATACAGTGCAATGTACCCTAAAAGATATATGGGGAGAAACCTCTAAAAATCTATGTTATAATAGCCAAACTTGAAAAAAAAAATCAACCAAGGGTAGAACGGATAAGTTGTGGGTTTTCAAACCATGGAACAGTATAACACAATGAAAATGAACTGTAATTATATGGGTCTATCTTACACCATAATACTATATTAATACAAAGCCGCACACATGACATAGTTACTGTAAGGAGCTAAAAATTTAATTATAGAAAAAAATCAATATATTGGGTGGCGCCCATGGCTCGGTGAGGAGGGCACTGGCCCCATAAACCCAGGGTGGTAGGTTCGAACTTGGCCCTGGCCAAATTGCAACAAAAAAATAGTGGGGTATTGTGGCAGGTGCCTGTAGTCCCAGCTACTGAGGAGGCTGAGATGAGAATCGCCAAAGCCTAAAGAGCTGGAGGTTGCTGTGAGCTGTGACACCATGACACTCTACCAAGAGCGACAAAGTGAGACTCAGTCTCTAAAAAAAAAAAAAAAGGAGAGAGAAAGAAAAAAATCAATATGGTGCTAGAAGTGAGAGTAATGGTTGCATTTGTGGAGAAGTGAAGTATTACTGATTAGAAGGGGATACGCAGAAGTTTTAGGGATGCAAGCAATGGTCTAATGTTTGGCCTTGGTTAAACAGGTATAATGCCATAATTCATCGAGCTGTATACTCACAATTTATTTGAATTCTTGTATGTAAGTTATATCATAAAAAGAGTAATAGCTGATACACCATGTACTGCAATACATAAAATGTTTTAAAATTCACAAGTCTATGATACTACAGAAAAAACTACTTAAAGATTTCTTATGATAGGACACCAAATTTTTCTGAAAATCAGCAAATAAATAATTAGAGTCAAGCATTTATCTTTCCTTTTCTATATAAAATGCATTTCAGGGTAACATGATTTTTAAAATTATTATATGATTTTATGTATATATGCCTTAGAAATGGCAAAACTACGGAAGTAATGAAGGGTTGCCATGCTGGAAGTAAGGAGGTGAGTATACTACAAAGGGGAATCACAAAGTAACATGGTATTTACTGAAAGAAAATTATTATTCTTAAAAGGAATCCAAGTGCTATATTCAGAAGGAATTAGAAATTCACCATGCTTCAATTTTGGATGAAATAGTTATTATATCTAGACAGCAGTAATGTAATTGCTATGTATGTTAAAAGTATTATGTGACGAGTTTTTCCAGAACTTTATAATGAGTAAATTGGCCTGACTATAAATGGGTGAGCTCTTAGATCAAATTTAACATTGATAAAAGTGGGACATTCATGCTTTCTGTGGCTCATATGATTGGACTTGCATCCAATTTGGAGGCACAAAGCCAGAGAGAGAGAGAGAGAAAAACTAAGTTGAAATCTCATCAAGCTTTTCCATTTAATTATGAGTTTTCAGAAAACAATGGTACTGATAAACATGGTCAACTACATTATAAGATTTCTGACACCTTCACTTAGCAATCAGCCAAATTGAAAATGCAGAAAATCCTACAGGATAAATTACCTGGTTATATTAAAAAATAGATAGCATGAGGGAAAAAATTCAGGATGATTTTTTAAAATTAAATAGTTCTAAGAGATGTATAATATAAATTAATGATAATGTATGGATATTATTGGTACATTAGTTTGGAAAAACTGCCTTCTAAAAACCACTTTTAAGGCTTTTTTTAAAAGAATAGTTTTATATTCACTGTAAAATTAAGAGAAAAATACAGAGATTTTACCATCTACCTCTTGCTTCTACCCATGTGCAAACTCCCCCATTATCAACATTCCCCACCAAAGTGGTATATTTGTTAGAACTGATGAGTCTGTATTGACACATTATAATTACCTAAAGTTCATAGTTTATACTTGCGTTCATTTTTGATATGGTACTTTTATGGACTTGGACAAATACAAAATAACATGTATCCACCATTGTAGTATTTAATACAGAATATTTTCACTGCCTTAAAAATCTTCTGTAATCCACCTTCTCATTTCTACCTACATCTCCAAACATACAGAACCACCAAAGTTTTTACTCCATAGGTTTGTCTCCATTAGTTTGCCTTTTCCAGAATGTCATATAGTTGGAGTCTCATAGTATGTAACAATTTCAGATTGGCTTCTTTCACTTAGTAGTAGGCATTTGTTTCCTTCATGTCTTTTAATGGCTTGAAAACTCATTTCTTTATTTATTCATTTACCTATTGAAGGACATTTTGGTTGCTTTCAAGTTTGGGCATTTATGAATAAAGCTGGCATAAACATCCATGCGCAAGTTTTTGTGTAGACATGTTTTTAGCTCTTTTAAATAAATAACAAGGTGCCTGTGGCTCAAAGGAGTAGGGTGCTGGCCCCATATGCCAGAGGTGGTGGGTTCGAAAAATTATTGCTAATTATGTTATATGTAATTTTTCACAATGTCCTTATTTTTGAGAGACACAGGACAAATATTTTTAAGAATAATATGAATGTCAGGGTTTGTTATTGATAAGATATTGGTAACTATTTGACGTTGGGTGATTAGCATGCAGGAATTCATGGGTGCTTTATATTATTATGTCTACCTTTATTATCAGACATTTCCATTATAGAAAATTAAACAAACACAATGATATAATACCACCCAAGCACCAAATAGCTAACATTACAAAGAATGAGAAGGCAATGTGGAAGTGAGGATGTGGGCCAACAGGAAAGCCCTTTCACTGCTGGTGGATGTAAGCCAGTATTAACAATGGAGAAAAACACGGCATCACTTTTACTAAAACTAAACAGATGCATTATTTATTACTGAGAAATGTATATCCATACACATCAGAAGAAATGTACATGAATAGTCTTATTAGTAAAGGGCAACATTCATCAACATCAAGAGTGGTAGGCAGTTCTACGATGGTGCTGCCATGACTCCCAGTCCCTATTAGTCATGCCTTTGTGTAATTTCATCCCCTCTACCCCCCCCCCTTTTTTTTTTTTTTGCAATTTTTGGCTGGGGTGAGTTTGAACCTGCCACCTCCAATATATGGGGCCGGTGCCCTACTCTTTTGAGCCACAGGCACTGCTCTAATTTCATCCCTTTGAATGTGAGCTGGACCTACTTAAAAATGTTCTATGAACACAATACAAGAAAAGTGATGGAATGTCAGTTACTTCCAAAATTAGATTATAAGTAGTTGTGCCTTTTGTCTTTTTCACACTCTAGTTTTTCTGGCTTGCTTTCTCTGATGAAAGAAGTCATTAATGTTGTGAGCTATCCTGTGGAGAGTTCAAATGGCAAGACGTGACAGTAGTCTTCAGACGACAGTAGTCTAACATTCTATCAACTATGTCAGTGATCAGAAAAGCTGATTCTTTTCCACTGTGGCCTTGCCATTACTGAAGCTTCTGCCAACACCTTGGTTGCAGCTTTGTGAGGGACCTTGAGCCAGAGAACCCAGTTAAACTGCTCCCAGATTCCTGACCCACAAAAACCGGAAGACAATAAATGTTTTAAACAACTAAGTTTTAGGATAATCTGTTAAACAGCAAAGAATAATGAATATAAAAGATAAATAAGTTATAATTATGTTTATATTCTGACATACTATACAGAAATATATATATATGACATAATATATAGAAATACATATGCTATAAATATAGCAACAAGAATGAAAATTATAGAATATTATTAAGGAAAAAGTAGAAAAGATAAATACTGTGTATATGATTCTATATAAAATTAAGACAGGTGCACAGTAGTGTTTAAGAATGAAAAAATTGGTTATAAAATAACTTTAAAATGCAAGGAAGTAATAAAATTCAAGTTGATAGCTATTTTGGGGACAGTTATTGGAAGGGGGCATTTACTATATACTTGCAATGTTCTACTTCTTCACCTTTGTCACAACTGTAGTCTTCTACATGAGTGGTAATTTTCACAAAAAAATTTAAAAATTTAAAAACCACTATTCTGCAGAACAAGAATTTTCAAAAATGTGGTAAAATGGAAGTTCTGAGATGGATATGTGGCTATATTTATACTAATATAAGTTTGGGGTATTTTTCAAATTTCCATGATTAAATTATGTAAAAAATCTACTTGAAAATTTACAGAGAAAAATACTTGTGGCAAATTCTTCGCAGTGGTTTTCTACCTTCGTAATGCTGCAATGTATTTCCACTGTTACGAAGGGGTTGCGACCCACAGGTTGAGAACCGCTAAGGACTAATAGGCTTATAGCAAATAAAAGTATAATTAGCAAACAATTGGGGAAAATTCTGGCTATTCTACTTACTGGATATATCCAATATATATATAAGTACATAATATGTTTTATTTTATACAGAGCGTATAAGTAATTGTAATTTCAGCTTGTCAAATGTCTGTGGGGAAAGTAGGTCCCTCCGGCACTGGTGATTTGCACTGTAAAGAGAAACATTAGCTGAAATATTAATAGAATTGACTAATTACCAACAAGATCTATAAGATGTTCAAAGCCATTAACCTATTTCTGCAATAAACAATCCTTTGAATCATTAATTCTCCTGAAAGAAAATAAATTTCAATAACAGAAGAATGGCTTAAGTAGATCATGGTATGTGAACTCCTTGGAGTATAATGCAGCTGTTAAAATGATCCTGAAGAAGACTGAGTTTTAAAATGTTTATGAAGTACTGTTAATCTACAAATGTGAATTTTTATGTCTTCGCAGTTGTTATGAGGGCAAGTAAAGTTGGCATAATAGCTGAGACTTCAAAAAAAGTGACCATTACAAAAGTAAATTTTAAAATTTGTGATTATCACTTGAAAATAACTTAGGATTTCTTAACTTAAAAAAGAAAAAACAAAAACAAAAAAATACTTGTGATTGTCTCTTCAATGCTACACGTTTCTTCAATTTTGGCCTCTCTATTTGTTTTTGAGGATCTAAGTCATTGAATTTCTGCCTTGCTGTTTTTGTCCTGCTGTGGTTTTTTCTTACCTTATCTTTTTGATGTATTTTACTGCTCACAGTAGTAATGGTTTCTAGCGCAAGGGACTGAACAACCAGACCCCAGTTTCGTCCCCCTTATGGGCAGCTTCCCCTTTCTCCCCTCACTCACCCTTTCTCAGATTTCAAGGCTTCTTTCAGTCATCAGGTAGGCAGCCTACCAGAAGGAACGTCATTAAATCGATGATACGAACAATATTGACAATCAGTACCCAATAGATCATAAAGGTGAAAAAACCCAAAATACCATCATAATACTTAGGGAACAGGAAACATTTCAGAATAGGAGAGCAATTTTCTTCTCGCCAAAGAGGAGTACAAATTCCAACATAATCGAAAGGAAGCGGGGACGGACGGCTTGAGTCGGGCACTGTTACCCTTCTTCTCACTAAAAGTGACTAACGACGAAGGTGGGATTCGAACCCACGCGTGCAGAGCACAATGGATTAGCAGTCCATCGCCTTAACCACTCGGCCACCTCGTCACAGTAGTGCTGTGGGTGTGGGAACTCTACTTCAAAGTTTATGCTTGGGAATCTTTTGGTGGGTTATTGAAGACATTTAGAATATGCTTTAGAGAATTCTCGGAGACATGGAGATGAGTAGTTTCTGCACGAATGAACAAGAAACTAGAGTGAAAAAACTTCCAGGAAGAAAAAAATATAGGCTTAGCCTTTGCGTGACTCATACAAGTGCTAGAGACATGACAGACACTGGCTGTCACCTAAACTCTTTCCTCCGTCTCCCTGCTCCGGCGGCAGGAGGCGCATCAGCAGGCGGTAGGCGTGGCCGGTTGGACTAGCACACTCAGGAGTTCGCCTTCACTCTCCCGCTTTTGGGGAACCTGGTCAGCTCTTCTGTTCTCTCAGCACAGCCGGTCAACTCATCCTGGACCTCTCAGGGTACAGAATTTCCTAGAATCGGTTTCCCCGGACTCGATCTCAGGGGAGGTGGCCAATCCAGACTCCTGATTCGTGGTTAATAAAACGGTGGAAAGTTAAACAATGGAGCTGAGTAGGGAGGTACTCAATTTCTATTCATTATTGTTGCTTCTTCAATACTATGGGTTGCATCTGCACAGAGAAGAATTCTTAATTTGTAGGGCTGTTATCTTGGGTCATCAGCATCCGATGAAGAACCATGAATTCTCATTTCCCTCCAATTACCTCTGTTTCTCAGGGCAGTTTATTAGAGGTGAAGTTGCCTAACTTTCGTTTGATATTCTAAAGAATGTGTTGATGAAAACACTGAAGAAACATCCCTAGCAAGAAAATGACTGCGGGTGCTGAGGGAAGGGAAAAATATAAGCATTCTGTGAATAAGTTCTGTGTATTCCGTGAAAGAAGGAGTGGATAGGAGCAAGTACTTTAGATAGAAGAATCCTGCACAAACTCAAATTTCTTATCTTATCACTCAATAACTATCTGGTCTGGGACAAGTTAATTAACTTCTTTAAGCTTCAATTTTCTCAACTCCACGATTGGTATGCAAATACAGAGGGTGTCAAAAAATGTATACACATTTTAAGAAAAGAAAATAGTACTCAAATTGTAATACTCAAGTCACATTTGACTTCTGCAATTATAAGAGATACAAGGTACAAGATAACAAATATTCTCGGCATATATTGAGTATTACAATTTCAATACAGTAAAGCACTTAGCACTGGCTTGTGATCAACATTCAGTGGACTTTAGCTGTTGTTGTTGCTGTTTTTCTGTTCTCTAGTTCATTGTAATATTTTTCAGGACTTAACATAATGCCTTCAACATAAAAAGGTATGCAAAAGTATTTATTTAAGGGATGATTCTGTCATCATTATGATAAATTAAGTACTTTTTGCTGATATCCTAAATAGTTAACATTTTTTATTAGTTTTTTTCTCTTTTTTTCAGGTTGTCAGTTACTACCTATTACCCTAGCTATTCTTTTTATAATAATTTGCAGTTCCCAATTTGCTGGATTCTTAAAAACAACTGTTTTTTTTTTTTTTTTTTTTTTTTTTTTTCTTGAGACAGAGTCTCACCTTTGTTCCCCTTGGTAAGAGTGCCATGGCGTCATAGCTCACAGCAACCTCAAACTCTTGGGTTCAAGCGATTCTCTTGCCTCAGCCTCCGAGTAGCTGGCACTACAGGTGCCAACCACAATGCCCCGCTATTTTTAGGGGGGGGGTCACTCTGGCTTAGGCTGGTCCTGAACCTGTGAGGTCAGGCAATTCACCAACCTTGACCTCCCAGAGTGCTGGGATTATGGTGAAAAAAAAAAAAAAAAAAACTTACTTGGGATCATATTATTTTTTGTTTTTGTTACTGTTGTAGGATCGTTTTTAAGTTAAGAGTAAAAAATTTCCATTGATTGGGGGAGGAGGATTTGAGCTTTAGTGCACATCTGAGTACTTCTTGAATGGGCTAATCAGAAGCTTTCATTTGTCTGATTCCTGATTCTCAACCATGCCTTCAATAAATGGTGTTTCATAATAATAAAGAAAAAGTCTATTTTACTATTTCAGGTGCTTTTTTGCCTTTTGTTGTTGTTGTTGTTTGGTTTTGGTTGAATGAACATGAGTAGAGATTAATTCTGACTAATCAGAGTGAATCATAAATGAATCATAAATGCCCCGAGAAAGATAATGTTGAAAATAAGTCTTGATGAGTGAGTTTTCTAGAAGTAATGGACAGAGGGTGGCCTAAGCTGTGGAAAGAGGCTGAACAGAAGGGAAAAGGCAGGTCGTGTCTAGAAGGGTGGTGAGGAATCACTGTGGCAAGATAGTTGGATCCCAGGCATGTTAGTGGCTCATCAAGGAACATCCTTAAACCTGAAAATAGAAGGTAGTCACAAAGATTTCTCCTCTGAAGCCTAAGCCAATCAGTCACAGGTTGAATAACTGAGAAAATGGGAGAAATTCTGCAGGAATGGACACCTGCTGTATTTTCACACCTCCAGTGTCAGGACACTTTACCTTAGGTTGCACTAACATCTTCTTGACAGAAGACCACCCTTTGCTGATTTCTGTGAATTCAAGAGTCACAAAGATTCATTCTTTTCTTTTTCCTTGGAAGAGCCCTAATATTGTAGTGTTTGCTGCATTGATCTGCCTGAATCTTCAACCTCACATCAACACACTTCCCTCGATCTTGTTTTCCATGCTCAGTCCCTTTCGGACTTTATTATTTTTTTTAATCAAAAAGGATCTAGTTTCTCTTCCCATAAGTTATTTCTCCCTCATGGACTGCTTTTACCCTTTCTCATTTTAGGTTGGTCAAAGTGAGCTTTTGACCAACTTCTAAGCTTATTTTTAACATAAAATGTTTTGATCAAAGTCAACCACACATGTTAAAGACTGAACTACTTCAAAAATATATGTGTGCAAAACAGTGGTCTTCTTCCTCCTTTCTTGTTCCTCCTTATGGTGAGGCAAACATTTTCAGCCAGTTGGCCTTTTGTTTGTGTTATTTTTGTTTTTACCAGCTTATTTCCAAATTATCATGCTATGGCACAGATGGCTAGATGTCCATTATTTTTTCGTCCAAGACATGGAAATTTAGCTGAGCTTATAGCTACCTTAGCAAAGATTACAACCCACAACCACAACTTCCTTGACAGTAAATGTGGTCATGTAACCAATTTCTAAATAAGGGCTTAAGAGAGAAAGAATATATGTAAAAATTCCAGGTTATGGCCACAAGAGAAAGAAATATCTTCTATGTGTCTCTACTATATCTGTTTTTGGGGATGAAGGAGTCATGAAACAGAGACTGAACTCGCAGCAATGTAGAAAGGAGGCAGCCACAAGACAGAAGACCAGAAGCAGCCCCATGCATCCAAAGTCTAACCCCAGCGTTGATTACACCCTCAGACTGTCACTTGAGAAATCAGTAAATTGGTCAGAAAAAATAATAGTAAAAATATCCCCGCTCTTTCAGATACCAAGATGAGCAAGACAAGATGAACCTCTGTGGTGCCCATGAAGCCAGGAAGAAATTGTGAGTTGTAGATGGGGTGTTTATTTCCAGCTTTGACCACAACAGGAAAGAAAATTCTGAGAAAATATTTTTCCCCTGCCCTGAGGAAATATTTTAATTTAACTAGCATAAGCCAAGTAACTAAAATGGTATCTTTCTCTCCATTTTTTCTCCACTTCCAAGTTCCAGTGTTAATTCTCATGGGCTTTTTCAATAATTCGGAATTGAAAGCATTTGTTAGGGCGGAGGAGAAAGTACCCGTAAGGTTCCAGAGCCTGAGTTGGAAAAGCCTTTGAGACTCCAGTGCTAATGATTGCTTCTCATGATCTCTCTCTCCATTAGAGGCACTTTGACCAGCAACATTCCCAGGAGTCTGTAAGTCAGCCTTGGTGCTATATAATTCCCTGGGAATCCTATACTTAGATCATAAGATAATTGTATATGCTTAATTACTTGTAATATTAAGTTCCATAGAAATAAAACTGTCTTTTTTTCCCTTATCCATCACCGCCTCCCTAGCATTCTCCCCTGAGGTGGACATGCAGTATTCATTGATCGTTCATTTGCTGAATGAATAAAGCAACGTACTCTAATCAACAAAGGCGGGTCTATGGCGAAACACAGAGACTGACAGAGGCAGGAATCTCACATCCGTACGCAACAGTCACCGCAGCGGGAGCAGAGGCAACCGCAGCATTTGGGTTTTATTTTCCAGTTGTAGTGGGGGTCTATGAGTCAGAGAATGATCACCGAAGCTGGAGTTAAAAAGTAGAAATCAAACTCTCCTCGGTATGAAATGAAGAAATATAATCAGACAACTGCAGTTCTCGTTTCAACCTTTTGCACTCGGCCAGACTCGCGCACGCACGCCCGGACGCAGCGATGCACTCACAAGTCGCCCAAGGCTCTCCGTGGCAATTGAGAAGGGATCCGCAGAAGAACTGAAAGGACGACTTTGCAGCTGCGTCAACATTCCTAAGTCTAACCACACACGAGGTCTGGAATTAAGTACCAGTTGCTTCGAAAACAATTTCATTGTTTATGTGATGAAAGTACATCTTTCTGGACATGAAAGGTTCGGAAAATGTTTTTTACTGATAGCTTAAGGTCGAAAACGAAGTGGGCTCGTCCGGGATTTGAACCCGGGACCTCTCGCACCCGAAGCGAGAATCATACCCCTAGACCAACGAGCCACCTAGCCAAGGTTATCACCACATTATACATAGAATTATACTCAAATTATCGGTTTTTCTGCTCTTTGAAAGTTTGTTCCCGAATAATAAACACTGCATTAATTGTTTACATAAATGAAAGGTTGAAAAGGTTGTTTCTGTGAATAGTGTGTTGGTAGCATAAATGACCGTGCTATCAGTTGTAAGACCAGTAACTTGTCAAAAAATTTCTCCTTGGTTACACTCTACTAAACTAACTAATTTAACTCGTTTTCATTCTGTTAGAAAATTGGAGTTCTGGAGTTTTCCTTAACTTCACCCTTTTAAAAAGTTGAACGTTACTACTACTGAGGATATCCTAGACCATTTATTCTACCAAGGAATATCTTTGGATACCAGAAGTTCTTTCAGAATGAATATTCCTAATCTCAACAAAATTCTACTGATAAAAATTAAATTTCTTAAAGTTAATTTTTCAGGGATACTAAGATAAAGAGGTATTTGGTCAGTTTACTAACTTCTTCTGCATATAAACTTAAGAAGGTCATAAAAACTTCTGGGTAAATGTAAAGTTTTCCCAACCAGCCATTAACTGAAACATCAAAACCACATTTTACATTCATGTTAAGATGTATGTATTGAACTAATACATATTTTCGATTTCATTTTGCTGTATTAAATCCTATGCCTTCAAAATTAAAAGTAAGTTCTCTTTCAGTTCATTCTTTCAATTATTCGTTATAGAGCACCTGTTTATTATCACAAATGGTATTCTTTTGCAAGGGCAAGTAGAAAAGATTTTCTTAAATATCTTAAACTAGCACTTAATTCAACGTTTGACATGGATTTACTGGTTGAATCCAAATAATGATGTTACTAGGCACTCAAATATCTTTTTTTTTTTTTTTTTTTTTGTAGAGACAGAGTCTCACTTTACCACCCTTGGTAGAATGCCATGACGTCACAGGACTCACAGCAACCTCCAGCTCTTCAGCTTACGCGATTCTCCTGCCTCAGCCTCCCGAGCAACTGGGACTATAGGCGCCCGCCACAACGCCTGGCTATTTTTTTTTTTTTGGGGGGGGGGGGTGTTATAGCAGTTGGGCCAGTGCTGGGTCTGAACCCGTCACCCGCGGTATATGGGGCCAGCGCCAACCTCACGGAGCCACAGGCGCTGCCGAATAATTTTTTTCTTCTTTTTTTTTTTTTGTCATTGTAATATAATTTCTTTGTTGTGTGGAAGGGAAAGAGGACCCCATGCTAAGCAAAGAATATCTACTCTGCTTCTGAAGCTTGAGATTTTACTTATAAACAATTTTGCTTTCATCATCCACTGTTATATACGTCACACACCCATATCCCAAATGTGACCCAATTCAAGTTTGGATTCTTTTTTTTATTTTTTTATTAAATCATAGCTGTGTACATTAGTGCAATCGCCTGTATCTATTCTAAGATGCACCGTAGATGTGCCCCCACATATTATCCTCCCTCCACCAAAACCTCCCCCCTCCCTTCCCCTTCCTTGGCCCTTTCCCCATAGTCTTGTGCTATAGTTGGGTTATAGCCTTCATGTGAAAGCTATAATTTAGCTTCATAGTAGGGCTGAGTACATTGGATACCTTTTCTTCCATTCCTCAGAGACTTTGCTAAGAAGAATATGTTCCAGCTCCATCCATGTAAACATGAAAGAGGTAAAGTCTCCATCTTTCTTGAAGGCTGCATAGTATTCCATGGTATACATGTACCACAATTTGCTAGTCCATTCGTGGGTCGATAGGCACTTGGGCTTCTTCCATGACTTAGCAATTATGAATTGGGCTGCAATAAACATTCTGGTACAGATGTCTTTGTTATATTGTGA
>CAUYPK010075673.1:0-17383 GCA_963574355.1 Loris lydekkerianus
AAACCCCTGATTATAAGGATTCAGGATTTATAAACATTTATTTACAAGACTTTACTGCCTTAAATGGGGTTTTCACTTAATTAAATGTGCCATTAAATATTGTGGATTAAATAGTTCAGTGGAATACAGTTCAGTTCAGCCTCCTACCTCTTCAGCTCAGCTGCGACTGTGGACTGAGCTGAAGCACCGCCCCCTCAAGCAGACGGCAGAAGACGACTGGAGACTACGTGCATTTGATTAGGTGCGTGCGCACCGAATCAAATAACCCGTATGACCCAAGTATAAGCCGAGTTTGGGTTTTTCAGCACAAATTTTGTGCTGGAAAAACTCGGCTTATACTCGAGTATATACAGTAGGTTATCTATGGCCAAAGTCACAAAATGGTGAGCAAAATACCAAATTGGTCCTTCCTATTTGATCCTTTAGAAAGTTACTATGACAGTAGTTCATGTTGTTTAAGCTTCACACTTTTTTCATTATTTTAAGAATAATTTTTGCTAATGAAGAAGTGACAGAGAATTTGGTTTAGACTTAAGAATGAGGGAAGAGGACCTTTAAGAAACCTTCATAAAACGTATATGAGCCATCTCCCACTATATTGGAAAGGTTTTATTTCAGAATCCCTGGAATTTCACTGGGCCTGTGAATAGAACCCAGAGGTTCAGTGAACCTGTATCAGGGGAAAAAAGTTGTATGTTTATTTTGACCAAGTTCTAGTAAAATTTTGTTTTCTGTTTATTATGTCTATAGGCTTCAAAATACAATATAGTATTAGCAATGTTTGTGATCATTAGAAATTATAGCTCTTTTTATATCATATAGTAGTTGCAAATATCTGAAAATCTCATTTATACTCATCACTACTTCAGATTTAAAGTAGTCACTAGACCGGCCATGTGACAAGATCTAAGGCCTTAATAAACAAGTGTTTACTTTACTACATCACATTGTTTTTCTTTTATTTTGATAACCACACTTCACTGTAATTGATTTTACTTTTAATCGTATGTGTTGTGTTTTATGCAATTAAAACGCTGTGCTTACCAAATGCAATGTCTCCTGCCTATAGTTGCAGCTTTTGGGGAGACTGAGGCAGGAAGATCATGTGAGCCCAAGAGTTTGAGTCTGTCACGGGAAACATAGGAAGACCTCATCTCTAGGAGAAGAAAAAGAATAATAATGAAGATGAAATAAAAACATTATTCAAATTTCATCAGTTTCACAGCTGGCTAAATAGGTCCCTGGCACATGAAAGGTTAATATTTCCTGGCTAAGATTTTGTAGTTGTGACATGGGACCTCCACCTGGTGGCAGCATACTCCTTAAAGGTTAAATCTATAATCAACAGTTGAGAGGAAACTTTAATAATAACAGTATAGTTGAATATGATTTTCAAACATTTTTTGACCATAGCCTACAACAAGAGAAAGACTTTCCATCATAACTTGGTGCACATATACTTACATTTCCCAAAACAATTCTTGGCCTTATCATGTGACACTGGTATTTTTTATTGCATTCTAATATTCTCTTCTCTTCCATTAACATGAATGCTAGCTGTAGCCTGCGGAACTGCAGTTTGGTGGGTCATGGTGCAGGGCAGTGTTTGGTATCATCCTTCATCAAGCTTCACAGTTCATTTTGGACTGCCTCAAAACACCCATACGTTTTCAGGGATGTAGTTTCTACATTTTAAACAATTGCTAACAAATATGAATGCATTTTATACAGTGTTCAAAAATTATTTTATTATTAATGTATAATTTATGTAAAGTAAAAGGAACTGATCTTAGGTATACACTTAAAACAGTGGTCTCCAACCTTTTTGGCACCAGGAACTGGTTTCATGGAAAACAATTTTTCTACAGACGAGGGCCAGGGTGTGGTTTTGATATAAATCTGCAAGTAATTGATTTATTATGGTCTCTGTGCAGTCAAACCTCTCTGCCAATGATAATCTGTGTCTGTAGCCACTCCCCAATGCTAGCTTCACCACCTCAGCCCTTCCTCAGATCCTCAGGCAATAGATTCTCATGAGGAGCACACAGCCTACCTCCCTCACATGCATGGTTTGCAACAGGGTTTGTGCTCTTTGGAGAATCTAATGCTTCTGGATGTCTGACAGGAGGCAGAGCTCAGGCCATGATGCAAGTGATGGGAAGCGGCTGTAAATACAGATGAAGCTTTGATCGCTCACCTCCTGGTGTGCAGCCCAGTTTCTCACAGGCCATGGGCCAGGTCTGGGGTCAGGGACCTCAGATCTAAGATACAGAGTTTCTTTGTGCTGATTCTCAGCCAGTTCCTTTCTGGGCAATCAGTGGTCTGATTTCTTTCACTATACGCTGGTTTTGCTGTTTTAGACTTTTATATAAATGGAATCGTACAGTATATTTTCTCTTGATTTGACTTCTTTTGTTCAGCCTAATATTTTTGAGATTAATCCATATTGAATGTACCAGTGGTGTGACAAGTAGCATCCGCTGCATGAATATTCCACAATTTATTCTCCTGTTGATATACTTTGGCACTGTCTTCAGTTTGGGTTCCTATGATTAAAACTTTCATGAACATTTTCGTACAAGTCTTAGTGTGCACATATGCCTTATCTCTCTTGGGTAAATACCTTGGGTGAAATTGTTGGCTCAGTAAATAAATGAATGTTTAACTATACAGAACTGGCAAACTTGTTTGCTGAAGTAGTTAAGTAATTTTACATTTTCGCTAGGAAACAGAGTTTGGGTTGCTTCGTATCCTTAACAACATTTAATGTTGTGTCGGCCTTTTTAATGTAGTCATTCCAGAGTGTATTGCATCTTAATTTGCATTTGCCTAAAGACTAACAATGTTGAACATTGTTTTAATGCTCTTATTATTCGCCATTCATTTACCTTAATTTGGTGAAGTGTCTGAGTTTGGGTTGTTCGTGTTCTAATACTGATCTGTAGTTCTTTATGCATCCTTTATGCCAGAAATATATATTTATCAATATGTTTTTTCCATGTCTATGACATACTTAATCATTTTATGAATGGTGTTTTTAATAAACAGAAATTTTTAATTTTGGCAATGTCTAGTTTAACAATTTTTTACTCAATATCTGGTGCCTTCTCAATCTTTCTTTTTTTTTTTTTTCAATCTGGATATATCTGATACTAAAATTGGAAAAAATTTATTTATTGTAAAGGGAAATTACAACCACATTTCATTTATAAATGAGGTTCCAGTATCCTAAACTACATATTAACAAGTTTAATTAAAAATTATTGTTCAAATAACGTACTTCGGTCAAAATTAAATCCAACTTATGTGAGCATTAGTCACTATTTTCTTTTCTTTTCCTCTCTCCCACCCCCTCCCTCCTCTCTTTGTCTGCTCTCCCCTTCCCCCACTCCCCACGGTGTCATTAATTGTCATTTATTGTCCTCATATCAAAGTTGAATACATAGGATTCACACTTCTCCATTCCTGTGAAGTCTTTCCCACTCTCAGCAGTTTAGAAAACAGTTTTTCACGTTTGTGTCTAGGATCCATTTTAAATTAAATTTCGTGTGTAGTGTAAGATAGGTGTCAGTTTCCATTTTCTTTACATATTTATGTCTGACACTTGAACATTATTCGTTGAAACTATTTTTCTTTTACCATTGAATTATAACATAAAACTTTTTTAAAATGAAGCAAAAATCTATTCAGCCAAACAGGTGAAATTGACTTTTTCCTGGTGGCCATAAACCTCTAAATTTCTTAGACCAGCCCTAGCCTGCGGTCATGGTCTTTTATTCATTTCTAGAGTAGTTTGTTCTAAGTTACATCTTTATGCTCAGAAAGTCCTTACTCATAAGGTATGAGGATTTATTTATCTGTTTATTTATTCATTTAGGAGACAAAGTGTCAGTCACATCATAGCTCACAGCAACCTCAAACACCTGGGCTTGAGCAATCCTCTTGCCTCAGCCTCCCAAGTAGCTGGGACTTCAGGCATGCACCATTGCTCCTGGCTAACTTTTAGTAGTGATGGGGTCTCACTCTGGCTCAGGCTGGTCTTGAACTCCTAAGCTCAAGCAATCTGCCCTTCTCAGCCCTCCAGAGTGGTGGGATTACAAGTGTGAGAATTTATAAAGGTACAACTTTGCATAGAGCCTGTAGGACTAGCCACATGTGATTACTTAAATTACAATTTTAAATTTAGCTTCTTGTTACAATAGCCACATTTCAAGTGCTCAGGAGCCACATAAAATTATTGGCTGTGCCACTGAACAGTGTAGATCTAGAATATTTTCATTTTTTCTAAAGTGTTGGACAGCATTAGCCTGTAGAATGAGAACTGAAGCAGGCTGTGTAGTTCTGATAACTGGCACTCAGCATACAGCTTTCTGTGCTTGGTCTTTCTCATTCTTCTGTGCTTCTATTTCATTCCTAGGTGTACCATCCCAGCCAATCCTCCTATCAGAAAATTCAATAGCTTTTGTCTGTTTTTTCCTACTTAGAAGAAGGAACTCTTCTGGCTGTGCATGGAATCATTCTTTTCTGGAACTCATCTAGTGCTGACCTGTTGAATGTCTCTCAGTGTTTGACCGTCTTCCAACTGCGACTGGGTGCCTGGGCAGCCCCCTTCAAGGTGCTGCCCAGAGATAAATCTTTTGTCGTCCTTATCCTGATCAACACTGCATTTCACCTTTGCCTTTACACGATAAATTTCAACCTTAGGAAAAGTAGCAGGCTGTGACCTGTAGCCCTGTCCGGTATTAAGTTTTCTGTCTAGTAGTGAACTTTGTTGCCATTTCATCATGAGCAACCACATAGGAATTTGTGAGATTTTCTGTCATTGTTTGCTGGGCGTGAGCCTCACAGACACTGACGCTGCCACTAATGTCTTTCAGTGTGGGAATTTTGCTGTCCTGGTGGATCTTCATATATCGCCACAAGGTTCCAACAAAGATACCAGCTGGTTTTCTGAACAGAAGAAAGAGGTACAATGAAACTTTTTACTCTTTAAATGCAAGTAGCCTCTATGCTAGAAGAAATATTAGTTCTTTCCAGCTTTCATTTTTATAAGTAGGGAAAAATATTAAATGGTACTTATTCCTTTAAAAACAGTTATATTCCCAATGGCAGACATACATCTATCCACTTTTTTTCCATTGAGAAACTGTCATGTCTGTACACTTTGTATACTGTTCTGTTATTTAAACCAGAACTTTCCTACCTCTTTGTTTTGAGATGGGAAGGGTTTTTCCATCTTAAAAAGAGGAGAAGTAGTAGTTGAAAGTGATGTCCTATGCTGGACTCAGTGGTTCACACCTGTAGTCCTAACACTTAGGAAGGCTGAGGTGGGTGGATTGCTTGAGCTCAGGAGTTCAAGACCAGCCTGAGAAAAATCGAGACCCTGTCTCTACTAAGAATTGGTAAAATTAGTTGGGCCTGGTGATACATACCTAATCCTAGCTACTGGGAAGGCTGAGGCAATGGGATCATTTGAGCCCAGGAGTTTAAGATTTCTGTGAGCTATGATTCCACAGCACTCAAAAAAAAAAAGAAAAGAAAAGAAAATGACTCTCCCAGGTAAACAGGCATTTTAATCTAGTTTGGAAGAACGGACTGACAAATGGAGCTTATGTGCAGTTTAGCACAGGCTGATCCTTCATACCTGTCTTAAAGCCTCATCCTTTCTACTACCCGTTTGTTGTCAGGAGCCTTTGCAAGTGAGGAGACATTTGTCCTCCTTCTCTTGCATTGGTCAGTCAGGAAAACAAATGGTCTTGTGTGTAGGATGATGTTTGACCCCTCTCAGCCTCAGCCCCTCACTTAGAGATGGGAGGGTTCCACTACAGAAGATCACTCTTGGTTCTGAATTTTGGCGTTCCCACCTGAATGTCATTATGGTGGAGGCTCACAGGACACGTTCAGTTCTCTGGTCTGTGCTCACCCGGGAGTAGGGATGGCCTGGTGGCCTCACCCAGGAGTAGGGATGGCCAGGTGGAGGCTCACACCCTATAGTCCTAGCAGGGATGGCCAGGTGGAGACTCACAGGACACATCCAGTTCTCTGGTCTGTGCTCACCCGGGAGTAGGGATGGCCTGGTGGCCTCACCCGGGAGTAGGGATGGCCAGGTGGAGGCTCACACCCTATAGTCCTAGCACTCCAGGAGGCTGAAGTGAGTGGATTGCTTGAACTCAGGAGTTTGAGACCAGCCTATGCTGAGCGAGACCTCATCTCTACTAAACAGAAAAAATTATCAAGATGCTGTCTCTAACGAACAGTTGTCATAGGCACCTGTAGTCCCAGCTATTGGGGGAGGGGGAGGCTGAGGCTTGAGGATCTCTTGAGCCCAAGAGTTTAAGGTTGTTGTGAGCTATGATGACACCATGGCACTCTACCCAGGGCAACAGAGAAAGACTCTGTCTCATAATAAAATAAAATATATGGAGAAGAAATTAGTAATAGTGGCTAAAAAGTAAAAATAAAAATCCTTTGCTGTTAAATAACAGTAGTTATTATTAACATTAATATATTTACAGTCAGCTTTTAGAGAGCACTAGAAAAAAATCCTTTCATACCCCATCCCTAAGTTTATAGGGCAGCCAGTTTCAGTCCAGGTAATGTCTTCATTCAGGACATTATTTTGTAAAGCATATCTGGTCACCGGAAGCTTAGAGAAGGAAGCCACAAGGTTCAGTGTGATGGGATTTATTCTTCAGGTAAATAACTGTGGATTTTCCTCATCTGAACTTTTTTTTGAGATGAGGCTGGTCTCAAACTCCTGGCTTGCAGGAGATCCTCTCTTTGGCCTCCTGAGTAGCGAGGTTACAGGCATCAGTCACCACACCTGACTCTTCAAGACTTTTGAATATTTAGCAGGGCAACATCTATTGTCATGCCTCTTCATATAATTCCCTGCTTTAGCTTACTAACACGTGTCCCTGTGATTCAGAGCAGTTCATTCATTTCCCCAGAATGACTAATGTTCACCCGCGGGAACCACACCCCAAATCTTCTGACTTGTCTTAGATTATCAGTATTCTTTTCTGAATCCGCCATTCCAGGTGCATTCTTTTCTTCTTTTTACCACCTCAGACTTAGACCTTTCTTGCTGATATTTGGTCAGTTTTGCCCACTAGCTGATTTGAAATGCTTTAAAATAAAGGCATACACATGTGAATCACCTCTGAGCCAAAGCATGAGGCTAAGATATTTTAAGGTGCCACCTGTAGCTGCATTGCTCCACCTGGTCCTGACCTGAGGGATGTGGGGCATGACTTAGCAAAGCTGTGTGGTGCATGACAGGACGTGCAGAGCATCATGGCAGCTGCGGCAGCAGGAGGCCAGACCTGCCAGCAAGCTGAGCCTTCCTCTCAAAGGGAGCAGTCGGTTTGCTGCTTCTACTTTAAGTTGTTGCTCCAAAATATATGTTCACCAATGAAACTGCTCTGGGATTAGTTGTGTGTATAAGAAAGGAGAAAGTCTAATTGAGGAAAGGGTATGACTTTAGCCTATATTCAGCATCCCAGTGCTTTCATCTTTTTTATCATTAGATCATCTCATGATTGGGATTTCATGAGTAACCAGTTTGATTGCATTTTAATAGTCGCTTTATATAGTGAAAGCCTAAGAATATCCAGTTCCTTTCTGAAAAGAAAAAAAAAAATAACTAATTACATGTATTAAACCTATGTTTATTTTGAGTCCAGCACAAGGAGTCTTTGTACCCAAACAGTCAGACTCAAACAATTCCATTTGTAATTTTGAGGAAGGGAACGTAGCCCCTGTTAGCCTAGAGATACCCTCTATTATTTCTCTCCTGCTCACTGATTTTAACTTTGTCTTCTAATCTGCCCCTCAAATGTCGCTGTGAGTTTTTCTTTTCTTGAGTTGCTCACATTCTGAAGAGAATGCGAAGCTTGGTGTGGCCAGTCACTGGGGTTGTCTTGGCCACACTGCATGGGGTGTACTTTTCATTTGTCAAACCTGACTCATGGAAGGACAGCCCCATAACAAGAAGGAGAAAGTTTATGTGTACGGGCTTTTGCTTTATTTTTATCATACTATTTTTAGTTCTAGCCTTATAGGGCATTTATGGCCAAATTTTAGCGATCCTTGTTTCCATGTATGTCTTTCACATATTTTTTAGCTCAGTCATAGTTGAACTCTGCATGTGAAGCAAAATTCTTTAATCGTTTAAAAAGAAAGAAAGAAAGAAAAAAACTAGTATGAAGCAAGACTGCCTTTCTGTTGTGTGAATAGTGCCAAACACTCAGCTGTAAGCAGATATCTCTGTATTCCACAAGGCCCTGCATCTTTGAGCTATAAAATGAAAGGCAGGAGAGATGGCCAGTGTCCGTGTTTTATCTAGAAATTCACATTTGTGAGGTAAATCGAGAGTGTTCTATACTGTCCAGGTATTTTTAATAAAAGTTTGACTATCATTGGACCTCAGAGCTGTTAAAAACTTTGTTCTTGTTTTAATTTATAAAGATTCTTCTAAGAGATCAATCTGAAATGACATTGCAGGAAACCAGTGAAACCGGTTTCAAGGGACCTGGGCAGCTCTGGAGCCTGGTCTTTGGGAAGAATTATCAACCTTTACCTATCAGGTCTTTTGCAAGCAATTTTACTCCCTTTTCCTACATTAGGTTACATTTTCCTGGTACTGCAGAAAACACTGCACAGGGTATCTTCCCATTACATGGTAGGGCTCGGATTTTTGTTTTTCCTTTTTATAAATAACACCAATATATAAAACAATTGACGGTTCTTCCCTGCCCCGGTGGGCATTTCTCTGGGCCCAGTGTTAGCTTCAGACTGCCCAGTGCAAGACTGGTTGTGTTTACATGAAAACATTCTTTCTCTCACTAGTTTTATCACCTTGTCACCCTAATGTTTACCTTAAAGTTAGTGTTTTTATCTTCCTTTTAGAAATGTGAGACTGAGGCAGAGAGAAATGAAATGAATTTCCCAGATCACACCGTGAAGCCAGCATCATGGTTATGAACAAACCTTGGTAGCAAATGTAAACCTGCAGTGTTATCCACGAGCACATGTAGCCTTCCTTTAAGGATTCATAGCTAAATTAAAAAGCAATCCAAATGTAATGTCCAGTGTTGACTTTTTAACATGTACTGTGTTAACTTTTTGTAAGCATTAAATTAAAAAGTTATGTACAATTTTTTATTTATTTTAGGAAGTCTGTTTATTGTTAAAAGAAACCATCGATTCAAGAGTTAAGGAATACTTGGGTGTTCGCAAACAGCACAAGGCATCAAACTCAGAATTCACAAGATCCAGTCCCTTGTCCTTAAAAGGTACGCACAGAGCGCTTTGATTTTCGACAAAAAGTAAATAAAATTTCTGCTTTGTAGGGATGGCAGTTCTGTTTGACGCTGACTCTCACGTTAGTATAGTGATACCTTTAAAAAATATGTTCTAGTGAAGATACTTTTGGTAAAGAAAATTAACCAAAAAGTCCTCAGGGCTTTTAATGGTAGTCAAAATATATAAAAATAACAAATAAAACATTCTTAAGGAAATGATAAATTCTTTAGAGGCTTTAAAAAAAATCTTTTCAAAGTTGTTTTTCTCTTTTATTTTTAGTTGACGTGTAATAACTACATATTGTGAAGTACAGGGGGATATTTCAATGCATACAATGTGCAATGATTATATCAGAGTGATTAGCATATCCATCACCTCACTTACCATTTCTTTGTGTTGTGAGCATTTAAAATCCTCTCTTCTGGCTTTCTAAAAATATACAATAAGTTATTGTCACATACAATTCATGACAGTGGGACAATAGAATTTATGTCTCCTATCCAGCTGTAATTTTGTATCCGTTAACCAACCTCTCTGTGTTCTCTCTTCCCCACCACCCTTCCCAGCCTCTAATTCCCGCAATTCTCTGCTTATGCCTAGCATGAGCTCGCGTTTTTTAGCTTCAACATCTGAGTGACAACACGCACTATTTATCTTTCTGTGTTTGACTTCATTTCACGTAACATGTTCTCCAGGCTTAGCCATGTGGCCAGGAATGATAAGATTTTATTCTTTTTAATGGCTGTATAGTATTCTATTGTGGTGTATATGTGTTTGTGTGTATAACATTATATATTATATATGATTATATAATATATACTATAGAGAGAAAGCACATTTTATTTATCCATTCATCTGTTGATAGACATGTAGGTTGCTTCCATATCTTGGCTATTGTGAATAGTGCTGAAATAAATACCTGGTGCAGGTATTTACTTTCTTTAAATACCCAGTAGTGGAATTGCTAGATCATAATCTCAGCAGAAATCTCCATACTTTCCCCCAATGGCCATTCTACTTTACATTCTCACCACTAGTGTACAGAGCTCCCTTTGACACTCCCTCACCAGCATTTATTATTTTTTGTCCTTTTGATAATAGCCATTCTAACCTGGAATGAAATGATATCTCACTGGGGTTTTGATTTGCATTTCCTCAGCATTTTTTCTATACATTTTGGCCGTATGTATGTCTTCTTTTGAGAAATATCTATTCAGATCCTTTGCCTATTTTTTAATTAATTTTTTTTGAGGTTAGGTTACAGTGCCAGTTCCCGTTCGTAGTTGTGCCCCTCACCTAGGACGTATGCCATCTGCCCTTACATTGTGTCAATTAGGTGAGAGCCCACCAGTCTCCTCCCGCCTCCCCCCAACTTGAATTAGATTGAGTTTTTCTCTTGTGTGGGTGTGTATTAATTAGTATTGAACACATTGGATACTTTTCTATTCTTGTGATACTTTACTGTAGAAAATGTTCTCCGGCTCCATCCCAGTTAATACAAAAGATATGAAGTTGGCATCTTTTTTTATCCTTTGCCTATGTTTTAATCGGGTTTTGTTTTCTTATTGTTTGAGTTCCTTGTATATCCTGGATATTAGTCCCTTGTAGATGAATAGTTTGCAAATATTTGCATTCTACAGGTTGTCTCTTTGTTCTGTTGATTGTGCCCTTTGCTGTACAGAAGGGTGATCGTTTGATACAGTCCTGTCTTTCTGTTTTAGTTTTTATTGCCTTTGAAGTCTTCCCTGTAAAATCTTTGCCCAGACCAATGTCCCGAAGCATTTCTCTTATGTTTTCTTCTAATAGTTTTATAATTGGAGTCTTATGTGTAAGTCTTCAATCCTTTTTGTTTTTTATAGATGGTGAAAGATGGGAATCTAGTTTCATTTTTCTGCATATGGATAATCAGTTTTCCAAGCATCATGTATTAAAGAGAATGTCCTTTCCATAATGGATCTGCTTCAAAAATCAGTTATCTGTAAATTCATGCATTTATTTCTGGACCCTCTCTTCTGTTCCATCGGTCTCTGTGTCTGTCCTATTAATAATAACCATACTGTTTTGGTGACTGTAGCTTTGTAGTAATTTTGAAGTTAAGTAGTGTGATGCTCCCAGCTTTGTTCTTTTGCTCAGTATTGCTTTGGCTACTCAGGCTGTCTTGTGATCCTAAATGAGTTTTAGGATTATTTTTTCTGTTTTTGTGAAGAATGACATTGGTATCCAATAGCAATTGTGTTGAATCTCTGCTTTGCTTTGGGTAGTGTGGTCATTTTAGCAATATCAATGCTTTCAATTCATAAGTGTAGGATGTCTTTTCCTTTTCTTATATCCTTTTTGATCTTTTCCATCAGGCTTTTGTAGCTTTCATCATGGAGATCTTTCCTCTCTTAGGTTAAATGTATTCCTAAGAGGTTTTTTTAATATAACTGTTGTCAATGGGATTAATTTCTTGATCTATTTTTCAGCCAGTTAGTTATTAGCATATAGAAATGCTGCTGACTTTTTTTTTTTTTTTTCCAGTTTTGTCTGGGGCTGGAGCCGAGGACCCGCCACCCCGGTGTATGGGGCTGGCACCCTCCCCCTTGAGCCACAGGTGCCGCTCAATGCTGCTGACTTTTTATTGTATGCTGATTTTGTATCCTGCAACTTTATAAGTTTTAACATTTTTGTGGTGGAATCTTTAGGTTTTTTTTAATATTTTTATATTGTCATGTTGTCTGCAAAGATGGACAATTTTATACTTTACTAAGAAGAATGTGTTCCAACTCCATCTGGGTTAATACAAAAGAAGTAAAGTCTTCATCTTTTTTAGTGACTGAAGAGTATCCCATGGTATACACATACCACAGCTTGTTAATCCATTCCTGGGTTGGTGGGCATTTAGATGGTTTCCACATTTTGCCAATCATAAATTGAGCTGCGATAAACAGTCTAGTGCAAATGTCCTTATGATAAAATGATTTTTTTTTTCTTCTGGGTAGATGCCTCGTAATGCGATTGCATGATTTGCGTTCTTTGAGGATTTTCCATACTTCTTCCAAAAAGGTTTTATTAGTTTGCAGTTCACCAACAGTATAAAAGTGTTCCCCTCTCTCCACATCCACACCAATGGAGAAGCAAGAATTCAATGTACTCAATTCTAATGTGAAGCCAGTAGACAATCTTTTACACACCCACATAAGAGAAAAATTCAAATCAATTCAAGGTGGGAGCCGGTGCATGAGGGAGCCGGGAGAGGGGAGGAGGAAGGGAGATGGGGGGTGCCCTTTTATGGGCACAATGTTAGGGTGGACGGCACACCTCTTGGAGGTGGGACACAATTATAAGAGGGACTTCAATGCAAACATTGTAACCTAATTCTTTGTGCCCGCAATAAAAAATAAATAGATAAAGCTACTGAAGGAGGAAAAAAAAATGGACAATTAGATGTCCTTTCTTTCTTTCTCTTGCCTAATTGTCTGGGAAGGCCTTACGTTGCTACACTAAATAAGAGTGGTGAGAATGGATATCCTTACCTTGTTCTAGTTCTTAGAGGAACTTTTCATCTCTTCCCCATTCAGTATCATGTTAGCTGTGGTTCTGTTATTTAAGGCATTTGTTGTGTTCCTTTCTTGGACATTGTTGATTGGCGTGATGTAGCGCAGTTACCCATCTGCCTGTGTTGAGCCTCCCTTGCATACCTGGAATAAATCCCTCTTGATCTTGGTGTATTTTTTTTTTCTTTTACGAAATTTTCTTTTTATTTCCTCCATCCACACTCAGGGTGTTTTTTTTTTTTTTTGTTTGTTTGTTTTTTTAATGTATTGTTGGATTTGGGTTGCTAATATTTTGTTGAGGAGTTTTGCACCTATTTCTTCAGAGATACTGACTTGGAATTTCCTTTTTTGTATGTGTCGTTGGTGGTTTTGGTATTAGGGCAATGCTGGCTTCATAGAACGAATTATAAAGAGTTACCTCCTCTTCAATTTTTTTGAATAGTTTGAGAACAATTAGTGATATTTCTTCTTGAGAACAATTAGTGATATTTCTTCTTTAAAAGTATGGTTTTCTTGGTTGGGAGACTTTTTATTACTGTTTCATTGTTTCTAATTTTATGTATTTGGGTCTTCTGTCTTTTTTTCCTTAGTCTTGACAATGGTTTAACTGAGTTTGTCTTTTTACAAAAAACAACTGTTCTTCGGTTGATCTTTTATAATTTGGTTCCTTTTTATGAAAGAAAAAGAAAGTTTCCTCTTTGTCGAATTTCTCATTCTGATCATGAGTTGTCTTTCTAATTTCTTTATATCGTCTGTCTGCATCCTCTTCTGTCTCGCTGAATTTAAGATTGTTTTAAATTCCTGTTCTTGTTTCTCTAATGTTTCTACCTGAGGGGATCTGTTACTGGAGAAGTACTGTTTAACCTTTGGAGCTGTTATGTTTCCTTGCTTTTTCATGTGTCCTGTTCCTGTGTTCCTGCAGAAGGACACAGTTGCTTTCCCCCTATTTTAGGGAGCAGCTTTCATTCTCCTGTAGATGAGTCCGTAGTGTTAGTTGAGTAGGGTGCTTTGCCCACAGTTCTGTGTGGGTGCAGTAGTGTCATTTTTCATTTCTTCAACTGTAAACAATGTCAGCAAAGTCTGTGTGGTTCTCGGTGACTTAAGCTGCAATTATTTGTGGAGCCTGTTGCAAAGATTTTCTGGGGATGGCAATGCAGGATGGGCCAGAAGGTGTGTATGGGCGTGGTGATGGCAGTGGTGGGCTCTGGGTGGGCTTGTCCTCGGGCTTCTTTCTGTATGATGAATGCAGTGTGTAGCGGCTCTGCTGCTGAAATGCGTGAGGTCACCACTGCTGGGCCCTACGAAGCTAGTCCTTAGGCTCTGGGTCGTCCACATTGGTGCCAGGCCCTAGGCCAGTGGTTTTCAACCTTCCTAATGCTGTGGCCCTTTAATACAGCTCCTGTGGGTCACTGCCTAGGCAGTTTGGTCCTTGGGACCCGGGTGGGATGTATGTGCTTCTGAGCCACAGTTGTGGCTGTGAGCCCAGGAGGGCCGGAGGTTTTTTTTTTTTTTTTTTGCATAAGTAGACGTTACAAATGGGATCTTATTAATACTGGCTTAAATTGATAATGGGGCTTTATATTTTTTTAAATGTTTTTATGTATGTCACTCTGTTTCAGAGGTTCTTAAATGGGAACAGTTTATCCCAGAGGACATTTGGTAACATCACAGTCAATTTTGTTCGTTTGCCATAACCGGCAGGGGGTGGGGTGCTCCTGGCATCTAAGCCTGTAGAGGTTGCCTGTGTCACTACACGTCCTTCAGTGCGCAGGGCATCATCCCCTTCCACAAGGAAAAATTATCAGACACAAAATGTGAAGGGCACCAAGGCTAAGATGGATTATCTCCTAATAATACAGTGGCGTGGTAATATCTTTGATTTATAGGTGAAGCAGCTGAGAGTTTGGAAGATGAAGTGGCTTGTCTAAATAAAAGATCATCTTCTTGAGGACAGAGACTATTTTGTTTATTTAGTATCTTCCCCTCTCAGCGCCTCCCAAGTACTTAGCCCCGTGTCTGATACACAGCTTCTGTGACATGATGAATGAAGACTAACTGGGTGATAAGTGGTAGACCTGAACTCAGACCCAGCTCTTCTGACTTCCAACCCTGTATTCTTTCCACTCTGTCAGTGTTGTGTTTTTTGTTTGTTTGTTTAGCAACAGCATCTCACTCTGTTGCCCAGGCGGGAGTACACTGGTGCAGTCATAGCTCACTGAAACCTTGAACTCCTATCTTCAAGTGCTCCTCCTACTTTGGCTTGCTGAAGTGCTGGGATTACAGGCATGAGCCACTGCTACTGGCCAGTTTTATGTTTTTAATTTTTTTTTATTTTATCAGCATTTCATAGCATTCTTTGTGATAGAAATATAGTCAATTCACATTAATTCTCAGAGGACAGAGGCTGGACTGCCATGAACCAGATTATGCGAATGCAGTAGTGCTTTGGGGAAAACACTCAGTCAAGGACCCTGCCATGAAGGCGTCCTTGATCTAAAGTGTTCCCCTCGTGTAGATGGTAAGTAGGCAGACAGATTGTCACCCAAACCAAAAACCTTGAGCAAATAGAATTTTCATTTTTATAGTAATAAATAGTATTATATTAGATGCTGCATTCTGATTTGTCACTCACACCATTATACATCTTGAGAATAGTCTAGGAACTTACCTCTTTTATGCCCCAGCGGCCTAGCTCATCTCACTTGTGCAGACTTCATTTCTTTCTCTCAAAGCTCATTCTTCTGCTTGTCTGAGGGCTTTCGTATTCAAGCCTTTGTTATCTTCAACTCATTTTTTTTTTTTTTTTGACACAGAGTCTCACTTTGTTGCCTTCAGTAGAGTGCTGCGCCAACACAGCTCACAGCTTTACGCTACTCTTCTGAGTCCGTTCTATGACAAAACTAGATATTGTGGCTGTCTTCTACTTGCAGGTGAATCAGGAATGCAAAATATTGAGTTTTACCTTAGGGGGTGAAACTTATCAAATGTGGAAAGTTACAAAAACACAAGAGGATAGTCAAAAGACAGACAAGTGTCAAATCTCCATTGAAAATTTCCTCTGAAGATGGCGGCCGAGTAACAGCTTCCCTGTAACTGGGTACAGTGAGTCTGGGGAGATAAGACTCCAGGCATCTCTGGCTGGTGGGATCTGCCTATGATCATCCCTTTTGAGGATACAGGGAGCCAGCAAGGGACTTCTGGACCCCAGGAGGAGGACAAAAACAGTGGAAAACTGGCAAGTGGCTGCGTGTGTTCAATCAACCTAATCACGCCGGCAACCGTGAGTATAAACAGCAGTGAGACAGCAAACCGGAACAGCCTTACCTGTGACCTGTTTTGGTGTTCTTGGACTTGGCACTCAGTTGAGCTGCCTTGGGGAGAGCTTGAGCAGGAGTGTGGAGAACGTTGGGCATTGTCTAGGACCCCAGAATGAGCCACTGAGCTGGGTGAAGCAAGCCATTGTGAAAGAACTGCTCCAGCAAGCTCCGCCCTCAGAGTCCCAGAGCAAGGATCGGGCGGGACAAAGTAACCTAGTGACTGAGCAGCCTAAAGGCGGGGAGTGAGCTGCCTTACACTCTTACTCCTTAGGGGCAGAGTGAGACGGTTTTGACACACTGGAGCCTTGAGCTGTTGCCCTGGGTAGAGTGCCGTGACATCACAGCTCATAGCAACCTCAAACTCCTGGGCTTGGCACCTCCCAGACCTCCATAAGAGCTGTGCAGCGACCCCAACCGGTAACCCACACCCACCGGGCCTCCACATTCCCTGACTAAGAACTGCGGAAGCCACACAACCCTGCATCCTCCCTCCTGTGTACTCCCAGTCTCCACACTAGCCCGTTCATCTGTCCAGGGACTCTGGTAGCTGTGTGCCCTCTGGAGCCCTCCCTGCCTCTGCACAGAGCCCTTCTCCTGGCCACAGATTGCTGGAATCTTGGGCTCTCTGTGCCAAAGTCACTGGGTGCCAGGCACTCCGAGAACCGTGCGCACCACCCCCAGCCCTGTTGCTGGATCCGGCTGTGTCACACACCGGAGCTGCTTCCACAACCAGAGCTCCCTAGCTAGAGTAGCCCCAGAGGAACTACACAGAGTCACTCCCTACAAAGATCCAGCAACAATAGAGTAATCCTGCTGGGGTCTAATCTTGGAGAGACACCTCCCCAACTCTGAGGACAGCCAGAGGCAATGGTGAAAAACAATCATGAGGCGAAATCAACAGAAAAACTCCGGCAATATGAATAATCAGAGTAGATCAACTCCCCCAAGGATCAATGGGGCAGAAACAACACAAGACCCCATGCACAAACAAATAGCTGAAATGTCAGAAATTGAATTCAGGATCTGGATAGCAAACAAGACCGAATTAGAATTCCTAAAGTTATCTCAAGAATTCAACTGATTCAAAGAGCAAATGACCAAAGATTTTGACACATTGAGACAAGAAGTTGCATCCCTCAAAGATCTGAGAAACACAGTAGAATCCCTCAGTAACAGAATGGAGCAAGCAGAAGAAAGAATTTCTGACATTGAAGACAAAGCTTT
>CAUYPK010075675.1:0-44006 GCA_963574355.1 Loris lydekkerianus
ATGTGCCACCTATGCCTATGCTCTTCAGTGTTCTAATTAGAAAAGGATGCTGGATTGTATCAAAATGCTTTTTTTGCATCTATGGAGAGGATTATATGGTCTTTGTTTTTGCTTCTGTTGATATGGTGAATTATGTTCAAGGACTCCTGTATGTTAAACCAGCCTTGCATCCCTGGAATGAAACCTACTTGATCATGATGTAGGACTTTTTTGATGATAAGCTGTAATCTATTGGCTAGGATTTTGTTGAGAATTTTTGCATCTATATTCATGAGTGAAATTGGTCTAAAATTCTCCTTTTTAGTTGTGTCTTTTCCTGGTTTTGGTATCTGGGTGATGTTTGTTTCGTAGGACATGTTGGGGGAAGATTCCTTCCTCCTCAATGTTTTGGAATAATTTCTGCAGTACAGGAATAAGCTCTTCCTTGAAGGTTTGATAGAATTCTGGTGTTAAGCCATCTGGACCAGGGCATTTTTTGGTTGGAAGCTTTTTTATTGTTTCTTTAATCTCTGTGCTTGAAATTGGTCTGTTCAGGAACTCTATTTCTTCCTGGCTAAGTCTAGGGAAAGGGTGTGATTCCAAATATTAATCCATTTCATTCACATTGGAATGGATTAACAAGCTGTGGTATATGTACACCATGAAATACTATTCAGCCATTAAAAAAATGGAGACTTTACATCCTTTGTATTAACCTGGATGGAAGTGGAAGACATTATTCTTAGTAAAGCATCACAAGAATGGAGAAGCATGAATCCTACATACTCAATTTTGATATGAGGACAATTAATGACAGTTAAGGACACAGTGGGGGTGCAGGAAGTGGAGAGCAGAGAGAGAAAGAAGGAGGGAGGGGTGGGGAAAGGAAGAGAGAAAGAAGGAAGGAGGGAGGGGTGAGCCTTGGTGTGTGCCACACCTTTTGGGGGCAAGACATGATTGCAAAAGGGACTTTGCCTAACAAATGCAATCAGTGTACCTCAATGAATCCCCAACAATAATAAAAAGCTTGTCTTCCTTAAAACAAAATGAGACAAAAAAAGTAAGTGACTTCCGGGTTTTTATATCATAAATGTTACCATATCATTAATTAAACTATAATTACTTAGCACCACTCTCTGCGATACGGTCTAGAAAATCGGACCATGTCTGGAGTTCACTTGCTCAGCTGTGGCAGTGACTGTTCTGATAAAAAGCCCCTTTTAGGCTCAAGGCAGATAAACAGGGTGGGTGAAAAACCTCTTCAAGGATGTGTGGGTGGTTAATGTCAAGAGTCCTGCAGAGCCAAAACTCTCTGTTCTGTGCCAGCCCCTGTAAACCTCAGCTGGCCGGCCTCTCCACTGTGGCCTGTGCAGGGTCTGGGAGCTCACATCAGTGAGCCTTTTCTCTTTGTTGATTAATTCACTTCCAAAATCCATGACAGTCTTTATTTTGTAATAAAATCAGAGCTTTTTGATACCTCAATAAATAATCTCCTTTGACTGGAGTGTAAAATAAGAATACCATGGTAAATATGGATCATATAATTCCATGTTAACATAAACCATGTTAGAGTGACATTTTGCTCACTAGAAATGAATTATAGTGGAACAGAAATGGGTTCACCTGAGTTACAAGCTTTTGTCCTAATAATTATTTGATTACACTCTGCTTGCTTAACTCTGCTGAAAACATTCATTACATAATGTTCTTGCCTAAGATTTATAAATAACAAGTTTTTGAGAAGTATAATAGTGATACCTGAATAATTTCTCATAATTTTTAGAAACTTTGTTCCTAAAAGGACTGAACTGCACCTTTATTCCAAATAATTAAAAGATGTCAAAGTGGTTTAAAAGAAGTGAGAAAGAAGACTAATGGAAGTGAAAAAGAATATTTAAAATAGAAATTAAATGCCTACCTTTCCAGCTCCTATAAAATGTTCTAGATTTTTTTTTTTTTTTTTTTTTTTTGAGATAGAGTCTCAATATGTCGCCCTCAGTAGAGTGCTGTAGCATCACAGCTCACAGCAACCTCAAACTCTTGGGCTTAAGTGATTCTCTTGCTTCAGCCTCCCACATAGCTGGGACTACAGGCACCACCACAACGCCCAGCTATTTTTTGATTGTAGTTGTCATTGTTGTTTAGCTGGCCTAGGTTGGGTTTGAACCTGCCAGCTCTGATGTAAGTGGCTGGCGCCCTACCAGCTGAGCTACAGGTGCCGAGCCCTGGATTTTTTTGTACATGTATCTGTTTAAAGATTTCTAGATCCTCACTAGCTTTCAGTCCACCTGGTAGCCTGACCATTCACTCCCCCACATCTTCAGCATAAAGCACAATGTTAAAACAAATGAGTGATAATGTGTATTTCCCTCCAATATGGCATTTTCCTTATATCCAGCAGCAAAAATATGCAAATTTTATCCAAATAGAAAGTGAGATCATAGGATTATAGAATTTTAGAACTGAAAGAATGTTCATGAGGATTCTTTCTTAATGTCTATGGTCATTTTAGGGAGAACATTTATAGGAGAAAAGGGCACACTGAGAGACTCTGAATCCAGTTCTCAGATTGTTTGGCTTTTTTTTTTCCAGTTATTTGCATTTTTCTGATTTTAAAATTCAAAGTTTTCATTCTCTTCACATGGAGATGACTTCATTCAGTCTGCTGACCAGATGCCTCTTGGGCCGGCTGGAGCCATCAGTTGGCCAGGGAGGATTTCCCGTCACACAGAAACCCCTTCCACTTGTAGTTCAAATAAAACTCCAGTGAGTATCAATTGTAGGACAATGATGGCTCAAGAGCAAGAGAAATATGCAAATTTTGGAGAAAAACTTTTAAATTACAAGTAGCTTTATATCTCATTAACTAATCTAGAGCTCTAAAAATAGAGAACTGAAGAACACATTCCCACCTGGATCAGAGATGCTGCTCCTGTGTTTATAGTGGTGTGGTAATTGGAGGGATATTAACATGCCAAAGAACTACAGCAAGTACACCAACCTTCTTGCCTGTTACTACACCAACAGTCTCCTTGTAGGATTCTCAGACTTTAAGATGCATTGACACTTGAGGCAGCACCTAGCTGCCCACACACTGATTATCATTCAAAGCTTAACCACCATCTGATATCGCATGTGGAACTCGGTACTAAGAACAAATTAAGTATATGGGCATGAGGAAAGATTATTAAAGGAAGGTTAAGTACATCAAAAATAAAATCGAGTTAAATCAATTGGATTTGAGCTCTTCCTCTTCAAACTACATTAACCTTAGTACAAATTCATCAGCCTTATTTATCTTGCAATCAAATAAATATTTCATGCTCCTCTTCAGCATGTGCCCTCTGTGAGCATAGCAACTGTGTGAAGGTTTCTATCATTTTTTCTGTCCCCGTTCAGAGGTTTGCTGTATGAGGCAAATGCTCCTTTTTTGTTTACATATATATTGTTTTTGAACTATCATTCCATTTGGTAAGTACACTACAGTTATATTTATAATAAAAAGGCGGCAAGCAATAGTCCAGAGGTTTGTCCTAAATAATTTCAAAAGCATGAGTATAATTTAAAAACTCAGTCATAATTAGTAGTGGCATCCATTTGGTTTAGTTTCTATCTCCAGACCCAATGGAAAGGAGAAAGACAATTAGATCTGGCATTTGCTAAGCTACGGTTGTGACCCAGGGAGCCTCACACTTCCCCAGTCACCCTCCTGCAAACTGCTAGTTTCTGGTTTTATTTAATATGTTCAAATCAGATTTAGCAGAACTCAGTCCCATTCCAGCACATCAGGCACCAAAAGTCTCTTTGATCTCTTTGCCACTTTTAAGAAACATCTGCATCTTTGTAAAAGGCACAGCAGGATGGGCCAAAACTCTGAGCATGGACACGGCCACGTGCAGTAGATGGAAGGGCCTGGATTCCCAGAGGTCTGAAAGATGCATGGCGGTCTCTGGAATGGACACACAAGTGATTTCTAAGAGCTGGACTTCATAGGTGACCTGTTCCACGTGCCATTAAACAGGACAGACAAAATTGTAGAACTGGTTTTAAGGTTGTCTAAACATTTATTTCACAAAGAAGGAAACCACACACCTAACGAAGTTCATGCTTGTACTTTGACCTTTTCTATTTTTTTTTTTTTTTTTAAGATAAAGTTTAGAATTTCCTTTGCCAGAATCTCTCTGTTGTATTTCATTCAGAGAAATACAGGGAGCAAAGAGCACCCCGTGTGAGCCCGGCCCCTCGTCCCCCCACTCCCAGCAGACTGCACTCTGAGCGGACTGCTTGGGGACCCTCAGCATCTCCCACAGACCCTGCCACGTGATGGGACTGACCTGAATTTTGTTTTGATCTAGGTGACTACCAGAGTGTCCCTGTACAATAACATGTAAATGCTCTCTTTGAGGGCAGAGCATGACCAACAACAAGGGTACAGTTCCCAGTCTGGCTCAGACGTGCAGGGCAGAGAGACAGTGAGAATCAGCTCGGAGATCCAGAAGGCTCGCTGTGATCTCCTGTCTCCATCTCTGCTCAGGTTCACTCTCTCACACAGGTGGAAATGAAAGAAAAAGCAAAGTGGCAGAGGGCGGGTGGAGGATGTGTTCTGTCTCAGCCCCGCCCAGGTTTCTAGCACATGTTGGGGACTGAGAGTCCTGTGAAACCCAACAGGCATGATCTGAACAGGAGACGGAGCCAAAACTCCTCATGGCTTATTAAAAACATTTCCAGGCCTTGGAAAAGTACCCAGCGAGTAATTCCTATCATTTCTGGAGAAGCAGGCAAGCCAGCATACTCTGAGAACCCACTGGCACTGCTTTGCCCCTTGCACCAGACACACAAAGTGGCCAGTCCAGCCAGGCTGTACCTGAGAGTGAGTCACCTTCAGAATGCAAACAAGAGCAGCCAAAGTCTTACAGAACAGCCCCTAGTGCTCTCAACTTTCTACCATGCACACTCATACACACACGTGTCTACATATAAACATGCATGTGATGAAATGCGACTCAAACTGGAGGACCGAAACTCTCCACTTTAACTTACACTCCTCTGCTCCTCACCTGTGACTCATGCCACCTTTCTGGGCCTGGTCTTCACCATATTGCTGGGAAGATAATTGAATGATTTCTGAGGTTCCTCCATATTCTAAATTATGCTATTCTATTTTTATAAAAATTATTAAAGGACATTTTATGCACGACAAACTGCAACTGTATAAAGTGAGCAATTAAATGAGATTTGACAGGTGCACAGGTCCATATAGCCACAACCCCAATCAAAGGGCAGGACGTTTCCCTGCTCCCCCAAAGACTGATCCCTCTGTCAACCCTTCTTCTCCTTCCAACCCAGACAACGACCACTCTGTTTTCTGTGGATATGAAAGAATTTACATTTATGTAAATGGAGTTACACAGTACACACCTTAAGTCTGCTTTGATCCACTCAGCACAAGGATTTTGAGAGTCATCCCTGTGGTCACACGCGCACCTGCTATCTTCATTGTTACTTGTTTGTTAATCCATGCACCAACTGATGGACATTTGGGCTGTTTCCAGCTTGGATCTGTGTACTGTGAGTAAATGAACGTGCGTGCACACGTCTTAGCGTGAGCATATGTTTCCATTTCTCCTGGGTAAATTCTGAACAGTGCAACGGCTGGGCTGTATGCTAGCTGTGTACTTAAAACATTAAGAAAGTGCTCATTGTTTCCCAAGGTGGTGATCTCCTTCCGTATTCCCACCAGGAGTGCTTTTCCCCTTCAGTTCTTATAAATTTGTTGATCGGAATTCCCCTGCAAGGAAGAGGACTTCCTTCTCCCCATGTATTATTTATTTATATTTATGTGAATTTGTGACTTATTCCTACTTTACAATTAAGACAATACCATCCCTAGTTATATTGTCTTCAGACCGTTTTAGATTTGGCTCTGGGGAGCACTTTCAGCTTGATTCCTGCGTCCTTTCAATATCATCTCATCCTTTTTTGAACATTTCATTATTTTCTGGCACCATAACATAGTTTAGGCTTATCTTGTCATTTTCCTGTCCCAGGCCTAGGTGCTAAAGTGCTAATCTCCTGCCCTGCTCAGTGGGCACAGTTAGAGGAGACACACACACAAGCACATATATATATGCATTCATGTATGTAAATAGACACACACACTCACACAGATTGAGTACTTTACCCAGCTAATTCTATGTATTCAGAAAAACCATCAGTTCATATTAGTAATTCCAATTTCCACCCCAAACCAGAAAGAGGGAAAAGCCTTTCCCCTTCCCTTACATGTAACTTTTTTCTGATAGTAAGACACCTGATTCTCATTATCTGCAACATATTTACTTATTTATACAACTTTAGTTTATACATAAAGTAACTTCAGAGTTACCAAGCTGGATGCACGTGAGGAACAAATTCACTATGTAGAGTACAATATGTGGGTAGTCTTCTTTTTTTTCCTTTGACCTTAAAATATAGAATCCAAATACTGGTTTCTATGTTTCTTAGGTCCATCTTTTCTTCCGCACCCCTTCCATGGTGACTACGCTGTTCATTTGTGATACTATTAATATCAGGTTCATTTGCCCATGTTTTTACTTGATTTTCAGCGTCCTCCACATCCTGAGACACGTTTTCAGCGGATCCATGATACAATTCCTTATTTGTGGTTTGCATTTCTGCAGTTCCTGACTAATACCAATGCCGCTCCTGCACCACCATTGTCTTGATCCAAAGCAGGTCCATTTCCTAAAAAGAAAAAGAACATCCTTCACGCCACCTCTTTGCAATCACTGACCCCATTCCTTATTTCTTCCTTATTTCTAGCTAGACGTCTAGCTAGACGTACATGTTGAAAAAGGCATGTATTGGCCTTATTATTTATTTTAACTTTGTTCCGTTTTTTTCCTTTTCTTTTAGACTTTCAATATTTCTCACATTCTATTTTAATTTATATTTTCCTTTCTACTGTGACACTATGCTTTTTTATTTTTAGTAGTTTCTCTAGGCATTAAATATATATATCTTATGTTTTTCTGGCTTACCAGTTAATATTTTATGACTTCATAAAGAATACAGAAGCCTTCCTCCAGGATGTGCCATCAGCCGCCCTCACCGGGTTTGTTCTTGTGGTTGTTGTAATGTTACTCGGCTGTGCACCTGGACCTCGCAGGACTACGCTTTAACTGGTTTAAAACCCTGGTAGTGATTAAAAGTGATTAAGAGAAAAGGGCCCATTATATGTATCTAAATATTCGCTATTTCTGATGCTTCATTTATTAATTATGGTCTGTGCCTCCCTCGGTATCACTTCTTTTCCACTTGAGGAACCTCTGGAAGGGCTAATCTGTTTGTGATTGGTTGTTGTTATTTAGTTTTGTTTATTGATTTTTTTTTTTTGTTCATACCTTTTTATTTTCTTACTTTATTTTATCTTTATTATTGAAGGATATATAGACATATGTATATATATGGGTTGTTTTTTTTTCCAGACTAGAATTATTTCTTGATAGTTTTTCTTCTTTCTGTACCACCAAGACCTGATCCATGGTGTTCTGGACTTCATTGGGTCTGATATAAAAACAAGTTTTCGAATCATTTCTTCCTTTGATTTGTTTTGAGATTCTCTCTTTCACTTTGGGGTTAGTGGATATTTTTATGTCCCTAGTCATTTTATTTGCATTTATTCTAGGTCTCTCCATTACGACTGAGGGGTCTGTTTTACCAGGCAGTTGAACTGCTCAGGCCCAAACTGCAAATCCCACTTTACCTTCAGGGAACAGAATTCAGATCTCTCTCAGTCCTTCATGGTTATAGTTACTCTGAATTTGCCTGTGTTATGCCGGGCCCATGGGGAGATCAGAAATCTGGGTAGAGTCTACGCCCAGAATTCAGGTCTCTCTTGTCATCCTTCCCTCAGGATTTCCTCCTCACTTTCTAGGGGTTCAGCTGCCCTGGACTCCGTCTTTTGGTTCCCATCTTCCAGCTGTCATTCACGTCCCTCACCACCTTGTATTGTGACTGTGACTAAGTCACACAAACAGGAAGCTCAGCCCACAGTGTGTTTCCCCACATTTCAACTCCCCTCCAACTGGGTCTGTTTTTATCTGTTCTTTGGAGACATAAAGCAGCATTTTGTGGGTTATGCCGCCCTGTTATATTGCTCCATAATATTCAGAATTTGAGAGGGAGAAGGATTTAGGGACAAGTGAGCACATTGCTGTCCTCCCAAAATTCCTTTTGTAATTAATTGCTAAATGTATGAATAACTAAACTCATTCATGTTTTGTTGAATGGCTACTTTATTGGCTGAGTGCCAAATAGAAATTCATTATTCTGCACAAGTACAGTTCTGGTTTTATAGACATTTTCTGGGTCTTTTAAAGTTATTGTTGTTTTATTGATTTTTATCTTTATTTACCATTACAATTATTTAATTTATTGCTATTTCTCTGTCTTCTGTCATGTTAACTCCTGAGGATGCAGCCTCCATGTTCTGATTGTCTAGCCTAGTGATTAGTTAATGACACACATAGAGGTTACTCAAAGGATATGTGGGAAATGAATGATATATTTCTCTTTAACAGAGACACAACCTTGCTGTTGTCTAAGCTGGAATGCAGAGGTATCATCATAGATTATTACAGCTTTGAACTCTGGGGCTCAAGGGTTTCTCCTATCTCAGTCCCCTGGGACGACCACCATGCCTGGCTAATTTTTTTTATTTTTTGTGGATACAGGGTCTTGCTATTTTGCTCAGGATGGTCTCAAGCTTGCGGCCTCAAGCGAGTCTCTCACCTCCGCCTCCCAAAGTGCTGAGATTGTAGACTTGAGCTGCAACACCTGGCCTTGATTTTTGTTTTAACTTGTCTGATTTCTGTTAAGATCTTTTTTGTTACCTATACTTCAGTTAAATCATCCTTAAGAAAACGTTAATCCAATAATGTCTACTGTGATTTGAAAGTAAACCAAATTGCTTTTGTACATGTGATAGGGACGTTTTCTAGCATTTTCCTCTTTTATCATTCTCTTCTCTGGCTGACTCACTGCAGTTACTGTATTTTGCCACATATAATATGCACTTTTTTGCCCAAACTTTTGAGGAAAAAATAAAGATGTGCATTATACCTGGGTTGTAAGGCTTGGGAGCAGGGGCCACCACACCCTCCTGCTAGGGCCGGCTGGGTACATGGGATCCAATGTGCAAGGATCCAGGATCTGGGGGGAGTGTGCCGAACTAGACTCTATCAGGCACACCAATCAGGGAAAGTTCGGTGGTAGGGCTGGCGAGGTGATCATTAATTTTATATAATAATATGTATTTCTAAGTACATCTCGGGCTAATGGGTTAACAGCATTTAAATCCATGGACTCTGACACCCAGAGGCTTCACAGTGCCTCTAATCTCTGATTAGTATGGAATTCTGATGGCCCCTGCCTTGCTTCCTCCTACTTGGGATAGAAGACTAGTTACAGCCTCACCTTGGTCACGGATGCACAACTGAAAGTCAGCCCAGACATAAGACAAAGCTCCTTCTCCTTTAGTTAGGACCTGCAAAAGCCTCCACTTCACAGTCCACAATTGTAGTTGTTTTCGCAAGCTAATGCTTCTCACCCTCATACACTTGCAGAAGCATCAGCACACAGCCCAGTCCACGCCCCAGTGTGTGTGGACATGGCCCCACTCCAGCCTCCCAACCTTCTTCCTCATTTCTAGTTCTCACTAGAATTTCCTAAGGGATTTGAAGACTGATTTTGAATCACTTCATTGTTGGTAAAAATCATTCCTCTTCTTGCTTTGTTTCATCCCACGTTACTTCAGCAGCTAGCCTCGCTTCTGCCTTGTTTGATGGACATGCCGTTGTTTGGAGATCTACCACCCTCCCACGTGTGTACACAGACACTAATTCACATCCGTGGGTGCTCGCTCACTGAACACCAAATGTTGTCACCCAGTACAAGTCCCGAGTTCAAATGTGAGCACAGTGTGGATGGCTCGTTGAGGTGCTGGTCATGCTCTTGAAGGGATGACAGTTTTGCACTTCCCTGCGCATGGCAGGATGCTGCATGGTTCCTAAACATCGCTGCGCCAGCCAGCGTGGTGTCTACATAGTTTGTTCTCATCATCATCATCATCACTTTGTACACAGAGACTCATTTGCTATTTCTTTCCACTAAGAACACAGCATGAATTTCGTTGAATCAAATGCTCTACCAGCCGTGTCACCCCTGCAGCCAGTGGGCTGCTTGCTAATTTTTGAGGACTGTTTTGCTTATCTGTGGTGTCAGATATCATGAGAAGCAAGCAGGGACCTACTGTTTCGCTCATCAGCTACCGTTGGTGTTTGTGTATTTAATGTGCAGCCCAAGGCAACTCATATTCTTCCAATTGGTGGTAAAGAAAAAGCAAGGTCAGGACATCCCTGCTCTGGAATATTGATCATACCTACACTCACCAAATCCAACATGATTTCCTGAGGCACCAAATTTGCTTTTATTTTAAAGAAGAGAATTGTGATGTTCAGAGCAGAAAAGTAATTTTACCCTAATAGTCTACTGCTTGTCAGTGATGGAGCTGGTAATAAAATCCTCATTTTCTGAATCTCCAATTCTGTGCTCAATTGAAATTGCATTTTTCACTCAATGAAAGCTAAATGAAAAAATAAAAGCTAAGCTCTGATTCCATAGGATATGTTATGCCAGATGAATGTCACCCATTTTATTCCTTGCAAACAATGAATACTTCAGCACTACTTACTCAGTGACCTTTAAAGGTCACTTTATGAAATAGTGCAATGTTTGAAGCTTGTGAATCACTCTGACTATGAAATATTAATGAAATATATTTTGTGAGTTGTCTCTCCCTTGCTCATAAAATGAATAGACCACTTCTCTACTTTAATCTCCTAATAATTTTATGAGCACTTATTCAACAAAACTAATAGTGATAATGGTAAATACCATACTAATTAGTGAAGTAAATTTTTTAACAGTTGACTGCCATTTCCCAAGTGATAGCCATGATAATTTAATATATGCCATATTTTTGAAACTCCTGACAACAATAAGGTTATCATTATTTTTCTTCATATCTTCATAAAGATAAAATTTCAATCATTTAATTTATGTAATTAAGTAGCAGAACCCAATTTTCAAAAGCTCCTCTCTTCAGACCATCCTTTTCTACCTTGAGAACAATATGCTATTCTCAAACTCCCAAATTTCAATTCTGATAACATAAAACTGGAATCTAGCCCAGACAGGTGGGTTCCCACCTTCATGCAGGAAAGAATTCAAGAGTGAGCTGACAGAGGAAAGCAAAAAAAAGTTTATTGAAGTAAAGAAAAAGGGGAGAAACAAGGCTGTCCCATAGGCAGAACAGTGTCTTCCTCTCAGAGCAACGGAGGGTAGCAGTTTGTGAGTTTTCAGGGTCTCATTTTACACTTTCTATGTTAAATGAAGGGAAGATAATTCATAACATTTCTGGGAAAGGGATTAGGAGCTCTGAGGACTAAGGAGCCCTCCCCCTTCTAAACCACATAGGGTAGCTTTCAGGAGTTGTGATAGTTTTTGTAAACTGCCATGGTCCTGGTGGGAGGCCATCTTGGATCTAGCTAGCTGGCTTTTCTACCAACCCCTGTTTTGTTTTGACAAAAAACCTTGGTTTAGGTCTTCTCAAGCAGGGACAGTTGGTTCACTATCTCAATATCACTGGACTCATCACATGAAATAGATAATAAACCAGTGGAACTGTTGTGCCTATTAATTTTATTTGACTGAGAGCGTTGTCATCTATTGAAACCACTACACAGTTGCCTCTGCACATTTACAGGGAGCATTGCCCTCCCCAGGTATGTCTGTCTCAGCTGCGGGCTGGCCACTTTCTCCAGGGACATTTACCTGAATATTTGGGCTAAAAATGTGGGTGCTTACTATACATATGAGCATATTTTACACAGAAAAATATGATAATTAGGACACATCATTGCTTTTGCACCCCAGATTGCATTTTGATAATTTTGCCTATTTAGTCTTTCAGATTTATTTAATAATAAATATGTGTTTTAAATACACCTCTGTCTAATGGGTTAACATCATTTAAATCCATGATTTTAGGGCACTTCAACACCTAGAGATACTAACCCAAAAGGTGGTGCTTATGGGTATTCCACAGAGCTCCTGGTCATTTATTATTTTCTGTAAAATATTTTTCTATCACAGCATAGAAGATAAGAATGTTATATTTGCTGATAAGAATGTTACATATAAAGCTGAAAGACATATATAAATATTAAATGACAAAACGTTGAGATTCAGAGTACTCAGAAGAATAATGAGTTCACATAGGATAATGAATAAAAAGAGGAGTGAAGTTCTTCCTTAGGAGGAAAAGACGTCGTTTGTGTAAGGATGCCATGAGGGGGACCTGACGAGACCACAGTTAGATAAGAACAAAATCCTGGAGATTTGACTGGTGATAAATCCTGCAAATCCCTAAAAGTGACGTGTGGTTAAACTTTTTCCCCTGGAAATGTGCTATTAGGTGTTGATTACAGCATTATTCATATGAAAAAATGACAATGCAAAATTGAGCATTAAAAAGTAAAGTATTAGACACCAATTTCCATATAATAGATGTACAATGCAGTCAAGAAAAAGTTATTTAATCACAATAAAATATGACTTAAGTAGAAGAGTGAATGTTACAAATTCAGCATGATCATAGCTACATAGAGTCTTGAGTAAAAATCATACTGAAAGGAAATGTGCCAAACATTTAAATGAGGTTTCCTCAGAGTTTTGGGTATTGACGCTCATATTTTACATATATTTTTAAAAAATTTCTCAACTTTTATGATGTATTTAATATTTTAAAAATTACTTTTGGAATTTAAAAACTTTTTTAAATAAGCTACGTGACCACTCTCTTCCTTTGCGATCTTTTATGTGGTTTTAGGCTACTAATGTTTCATAAAGTACATCAGTGCCCGTGGGAAGGGATGCTGTGTTCAAAAGCTCATTGCAGAAAAACCTGCCCCGCGAATGACTCGCCAGGAGATAAGAACCACTCTCTCCATGATCATAAATGTCTGTGATGTTTTATGCACACTCTTTCCTACCATGTTCTCTTAAAATGTGTCCATGTTTATGAGCAAATACAGATAAATTAATGACTTAAATCATTCAGACCATTTCCCCACACAGTATCGGAGCCATGATTGCCATGATTTGCTATCCCCCCAACCCTGTGGGAAAAACCTTCAGAGAGCGTGTGGGGTGCGGGGTGAGGGCAGAGAGAAGAGGCAGCTCTGCAGGGACGCTGTCACTTCAGAGGAAGCCCAGCCTACGGTAACATCATATCTCAGGTGTCAGAATTAGGTCCCAGCCAACATACAAACAGACCTTAAGGACTACTTGCAGTCTTCCATGTAACTGAAAACCATTAAACTATCAACTGAGCACAGAAATATTTCCAAGGACTGGCACAGAAGCTCAAGGGACAAAAGAGTGGCATGTTTTACATTTGTGGATATACGGATGCTACAAATAAATATATTAAATATAATTTTGAAGTAAATAAATGAAGATGGAATTTTATATCCTTTAACTGGCACCTTATCAATCATGAATAATTATCATAAAACCAATTATTTTTATGTTTGACTTCTCCCCAAAACAATTAATGAAAACTTAGATCTTTATCACAGAACAGTAAATCCAACCTGTAGGAGGCTCACAGAATGGATGTAACCCCAATTGGGTTAACGGGTCTAAAACTCCATCACATTCTCAAATACGATATTCCTGTCTTACATTTCACAGACAAAGCAGGACTCACAGTTGTAGATTTTCACTGGAATCATCACAGTAAGAGACACAAATCTTACATTCCCCTTGAATACGCTCTCCCAGGGTTCTAATAGAGCCTAAATTCTGACCTTGTATTTCATCATTTTTAATTTACTATCCACTCAAAATACTTAATCATTCATAGTATTATAGTGTTAGTAATAAAAACATGAATTCCAAAGCCAAACTGACCTGCCTTAACCCACGTCCGTGGTGCCTGATCTTCATGTTTCTTGGTTTCTTTGACACATTCTTTTAACTGTGAAGTGTGGATGATGATATTACCTATCTCAGTGAGCTGCTGTGAGAATTAAACAAATTCTTACATATTTAGGCATTGTCTGGCACATAATAGATGCTACATGGGTGTTCACTAATATTATTGTCATCTGACCCTTCGATTCATTTATCTGAAGATTGAAAAACCGAAAGTACAGTTAACAGGAATGTGTAAGTCACAGCCTTTCTGCTTTTTGCATAGGTCCTCAACTAAGATATAATTTAGTAATGTTGTAACAGACTGCAAATTTTAAATTCAAATTAATGCTGCTGTTTTTTTCTTTTATCTTTTTAAGGAATAATTGTTCTAAATGAAAAGGGAGTATTTCTTCCAGAACTGAGTGAAAATAATTTCCTTCCTTTAAGGAAGAAAAGATTAGACATGTAGGTTTCTGAAAACTGTCTTCAAGAAAAGGAGAAGTAAATTTTGTTAGGTAATTACATGGAATCCAGCCTAATGGGTCACTGAGTTTCTACCGAACAGTGCACGGTCTGTCACTGTGGGTGGGTGAATAAATGCTGCCGTGTGGATAGAGGCAGAATGGAGGTTAATATGTATAGAAAAATGGATATATCTGAGAGGTTAGTGAGACTAAGGTGGGAAATGGAAAATAGCAGGACAAATAGCAGGAAAATAGAAGAATTAGTGTAATCTCAGGACACTAAATGAATGGAAAGAAAGGGAATATTAAAAAGACACCATGTAAGTCTTCAGGAGCCATGTTGGAAGATACTAGCTGATAGACAGTCAATCTCTGCATGAATAATAAGGGTTTTTAGTGAACTTTAGAGTGTGAACCATCCAATTCCTTCTCCTAAAGTATCCTGCTTTTTATTGGAAATAACGTTTACCTCTGCCCCCAGCATAGAAGCTATATTATTTATGTGATCCCATAGAGACTTTATCCAGGCAATTCATCTCATCCCTATGGCCCAGGTATTTAATTCAAGGCTGATATAGAAGCCAATTTGGTTGTCAAGCCGCGGGGAAGTAGCCTTTTCTTCCTCTGGATGAATTCATGAGATAATGTGAGGTGCAAATCTGTGGCCATCATAAAAGAAGATCCAAAGGGGGCGGCGCCTGTGGCTCAAAGGAGTAGGGCGCCAGCCTCACATGCCAGAGGTGGTGGGTTCAAACCCAGCCCCAGCCAAAAACTGCAAAAAAAAAAAAAAAAAAAAGAAGAAGATCCAGAGGACACTGTGGAGCTGAAAAGGACCCCTGGTGCCATGGAGGACAGGACAATGACAGAAAAATAATAGACATCCAGCGGTTTTTATTCTCCATGCCAAGTCACATCATGTCATCCTTTCCCAGGACTACTGAGTTACAGAAGTAAATACTTTCATTTTGGTGGTTGACGATACTAGTTAGCCTTATTTTTTTTTTACTATTGTTTGTAATGAAAATACTCCCAGCTGATACAAATACAAAGGTCACATCTGTATCTCGGGCTCATATCATTTTGCTCACACGTCTTCCTCAGGCATGAAGACATTTTTCTTATGAACCAGGCATTGTATCAGCTGATGCCTCTGCTAAAGCACGTCACAGATTTTCAGGCTAACCCCATCTGTCAGACCCACAAGTAGGAATGAGAAAACACTACTGGCAAAACATGGTTTATTATGTGTAAGCACCCAAAGTTCTACTTGAATAGTCATAACAAGCATATAATATTTAAAGAACCAGTGTGATGTAAATGTGTCAACCGGTCTGTGAAACTAGTGTATGAGTCCCCATGATCATATCAATGTACACAGCTATGATTTAATAAAAAAAATAATAATAATAAAAAAATAAAAAAAATAAAGATAGTATCCTGCAGGTAGACACATACACAGAGAGAAACACATAGTCTATTGTGCCAAAAGAACAGCGTAGAAGTGACATGTGACCCCAGCACCATGCACAGACCTTAGTCAGACATGAGCATTATCCGTTCTCCCCTATTACTTGGAATATGGATCATTTTTGGTTTCCCAAAATAATAGGAAAAAGTAATTTCCATCTGTTTGGCTATATGAGTTCTATTAGCTCACAAGATAACCTTTCCCGGCGGACTCATCTTTATGTTCTAAAATGTGAACTTTAAATTCATTATTAACATTTTAAATAATACTTTAAAATCTGGGATCCCGAAAATGGTCTCCAGCACATGCCAAATTGTTACTTACAGTCCCTAGTGCAAGAGTCTTGTTGAATCTACATGTGATTTTTTCTTAGCAACTGGGTATGCTGACAAGAATAAATGGGACCCCTCAAGATACTGGACACAATCTTTTCCAAAACAAAATAAAAAACAAATATCAAGTCTTCTAAAATGATTAAGGACATTTTAAGATCATAAGCGGTAAAAATTGAAAGTTATAGTCAACACCTACTTCAAGTTTTCTGATATCATACTCAACTTTTAGCCACAGGACTTTCCAGTTTAAAATTATTTGTATGAGGGGAGGTTTATGTATTTGTGTTTGTGTTTGCGTGAAAGAGGGAGTGTGTGTGTGTGTTCTTGTTGCTGCTGTTGCTATTTTCAGGTCATTGGTATTTCTTTTTGCAATTCTGTAAACTATAAAGGGGCAGGGCCAAAACTAATAGGCTGAGAATAAGAGCTTAAAATCTATGTGAAGAATGCGAAGAATGAATAAATTAATGTCTCAATAAATACATAAGTAAAGGGAAAAGGTCATTTATTACTAAATTTATCTAACAATGACAGCAAAATCACAATAGTATCAATATATGTTTACATTTTTATTTGGTGCTCTCAATTTACATATTGGACAAATATTTATTAAGCACTTCCTCTGTCCAGCAGAAGACCACACAGACCACTGCGCATGGCAGCACAGCCTGTGGAAGGTCCGCTCTGCTGAGGCATCAACAGTTTGCAGAACCGCCTATACATAGGCTAGAGGATTGTGCAAAAATTAACAAAAACCAAGCCTACCTGTCCCAGAATGCCTGGAAGTGAGATGATTCCTGGGATGTGGACTTTCCATGCCATTCCTGGGGAAATTCTGCCAAAGAAAAAAAACATCAATTGGAGTTAAACAAGCAATAAAGACTTTATTGAAGACCAGTGTAATAGCGGAGAAATTGAACTCAACCCCACTGAAATAAAAGATAATTGGGTTTTTAAGCACTGGGATAACTTGAGTTTGTTCTTTTTTCTTAGCACTGTTGGTGGGAATATAAATGAGTAAAACCTCTATAAAGAACAGTATGGAGGTTCTTAAAAAAAATACTAAAAATAAAATTGCTATATATCTCAGCAATCTTACTGCTAGGTATATACATAAAGCAGAGAAACTCAGTATGTCAAAAAGACATCTGTACTCCCATGTTGCCTGCAGAACTGTTCACAATAGCCAAGATTTGTAATCCATGTAACTGTCCATCAATGAATGAATGGATAGAGAAATTGTGGTTATAAATGTGATGGAATGTTATAGAGCCACATGAAGGAATTAATTTCTTCTACTTTAAACAGCTTGGATATAACTGGAGAACGTTATGTTAAGTGAAATAAGCCAAGTACAGAAAGACAGATCTGTCATATTCTTAGTCTTTCATATCTTAGTCTTATATGAAACTATTTATTTTTAAAAAAGATATCATGGAGACATAAATAGAATGATGGTTACCATTGACAGGAAGGGTAGCAGGGAGTAGAGAATAAAGTGGGATGGATAACAGGTATAAAAACATAGTTAGATAGAGTGAACAATATGTGATAGCACAGAAAAGTGACCATATTAATAACAAGTTGGGGTACACTTTAAAATAACTAAAAGAGTGGAAAGGGAATGTTCCTAACACAAATAAATGATAAATGCCTAAGGTGATGTTTACTCTAAATACTCTGACTTTATTTAATTCAAAACATCAATGTACCCTATAAAGATATAAACTATTAAAAATAAAAACAAAAATACCTGTACCTGAGTATTTATTGTATTACAATTCACAATTACAAAGAGATGGAATCAACTTTAGTCCCTGTCAACTAAAGCATGGATAAAGAAAATGTGGTATAGACACTCTGGAGTACCACTCAGCCATCGAAGGAAGAAAATAATGTCTTGTGTGGCAACTTGGATGAAACTAGAAGCCATAATGCTAACTGAAATATTGCAGGAATAGAGAAAGAAATGCCCAATGTTCTCACTTATTAATGATGGATATATATGGTCATAAGTGTTGTAATAGTCATTGGAAACTAAGGAAAGGGGAGAGTGGGAGGGGAGTGAGGGATCAAAAATTACCTGTTGAGTACAACGTACAGTCTTCTGGCAATGGACACACTACAATCCCTGACTTCACCATTATACAATTCATCCGTGAAACAAAAGCTATGTGTACCTTCTAAGTCTATTGAAAAAAAAAAAAGGGAAAACAAGTTCTGGAATGATGTAATAGAAAAATACTAGAAAATGTCAGGGGGTGGGTTGGTGAACTATATTAGGTCATCTATGTTTGCTATTTTTAAGTTAGGCTGTTATCCTCTCAAAGACACAGGGAGACAGAGGTGTTATCATTCTTGATAATTACTTAGCATAGAGATGGCTCCCAGATCTTTTAGAAAGATATTCCTGGATTGCAAAAGTGTCCAGAAGCCAGGAGAAAATTTATATCTCTGTGGGGAAGGGGAAAACTTTGTAATTTATAGTTTTCTAAAATTATTTGCTCTAACCAAAGGAAACTCAAAGCCCCACAGTCATAAAAATTCATGTCTCCAGTTTAGTAAAACTGAAGGCAATGCTCAGTGTGTTGTCATCAGCCAGTCCGAAACAAACTGAGATGAGTTGGTCACCTACTGGACATTATGAAGGTGTTACAAAAAATACTAAAAATTTTCTACAGCTGAAAATTGAAATATACACATTCAGTACATTCTTATATAAATCTATGACTTTGTTAGCTTTTGTAGACCTACCAAGAAAAATGATTTTTGACTTGTAAAGATATTCATCTTAGAATATAGGAATTAGTTTGTTTCCATTAAGTAGGTTTTTTTTGTTGTTGTTTTTGTTTTTTAAGCACATAGTTTGGGAGCTATTGCTGATTTGTGCTAAAATGAATTTCTTGTATTCAGTAAAAAAATTTAAAAAGATTACCAAAAAAAAAGTTCAAATAATGAATCTCTTTTCCATGACACTTTTACTGTGTAATAAAAACCCTCTACAACCCATAAATGGCTTTAATTTACAGCCACACCTTCCACTTCCTCATCCTAAACTCATTTTAGCACTGCATAAAATCACGAGCTTCAGGTTTGCTTCTTTTGAAACCTTAAGTTACAAGAATGAAGCCACATGGTCAACTTTGATCGTTTGAACTTTGATGACAAAGGTCATAATAATTTGACTGTGGCTTGAAATAGAAATTCTGTCAAAAGAAATATTTTTTCTGCAATAAAAAATAAATAAATCTGACATATTGCCAAGTTAAAATGAATCAGGGCTTGATTTAACAATATACTATATTGTTTGTTTCCTATATTTGTGGTTCTTAGAAAGTTTCTGAGCCCATATAATGAAGAAGTTGGACTCTAGAAAGGCACTGGACCAAACATAGTCCTAAAGTCAAAAAGCAAAACCTTTTTCCAATGCCTGTGCCCAATCCATTGTCTGCCAAAAGACTCAATATGAGAAAGAGCCTGGCTATTTTTGCAAAGAACTAAATAATAAATTCTTGCAGTCACATTAAGGTCAACAACCTCCAATGTTTAGCATATTAAAGAAAGACCATCCTATCATCAGTAGCTTAACATGACATTCATTTTCTTCAGAGGGTAAAAAAAAACGAGTTAGTAATTCTAAGAGAGGTTTCTTTCTTTTTTTTTTTTTCTTTTCTTTTCCTGCCAATTCCAGGAATTCTACTGCTCTGTGATACATGTATGTGTGTGTTAGGGGGATGGGAGGTTGGGTCAGTTATGGTTCTGAAGAACTATCCAAAGGAATAAAATGAGAAAAAAAATCACAACCAAGACCTCTATTACATTGTGAATTGAGAGAAAACAGCAAGATGATAGCCTGCATAAGAAATGGAAGATGTGGGGGTGAGTAAGAGTTTATCCAAATGGTGAATCTACTTTAACTGGTAAAACTATAGGAAAGGAAATGTTATTTTAAAAGTCATAAGTCAAAGAATTTGTAATTATATTTTCATCAAGTCATTCAAAAATCATTTACTGACCATCTTCTACATTTCCAGGCATGGAGATAGGTGATACATGTTCCCTCAGATAGTAATATTCAGCAAATAGACTCACACACTTGATCCCTCCAACATAACAGAGACTTGACTTTGCCCTGTAACACAGAAAGCGTTGTTTGTCAGCAGAAAGCCCTCTTCTGTGATCTCTCACAACTAAACTGAAAGAGCCTCTGTCGTTGGTAATACATGGCTTTTGAGATCTCCCTGGGAATTCTCTTCATTATATCTGATTGGATGAAGGAAAACAAGAGAGGTGTGCCAGGAACATTTAATGAGCCAGTTTTGTAAGTGACTCAAGTCTCATCCACTTACACGGTGTTGGACAGAACCGGTCAGAGGATCCAAGCTAGATACAAGAAAACCTGGAAATTTCTGCCTCTGTGCTTCCAATGAAAAACTCCATATGTTGGAAGATAAAACCTGGTTTTGTGGACAGTTAGCCATCTCTCCCACAATCTGTCTTTCACCCACCAAGTACTCTATTTGCCATTACCAAGGAGAAAATTCAAAGTCTGAGCCTGTCACTGCATCCAGTACAAAGTGTAGGGTGTCTAAGTGACATGTGGTCCTTTCAATTAGGTATAAAGGTGACGTCTCACAATCTAATGACGTATGCACTAAAATGGCAATTAATTTTATGATCCAATCCACATGCTCCTTTTACAAGGATACCCCAATGATATTACCATCAAAAATGTTCAAGAAGGAAGACACAGCAATCACCTATGTGTTAACAGTATTGGTGCCCTCACTGGTGGTCAGTGTACAGGTTGTCACACCTGTGGTGACAGAAGGTCCTTCATTTTCACAGACCCTGTTACATGGGAGAAACTTGGTTGTTCATCTCTTGTTCAGAGCTCCATCTAAAGGAGAGTGATAAAGAATAATCCCTCCTGATACTTCCACAGTCCATTATAAAAACCAATAAAAACCAGTTAGGTGGTAGCATCTTTAATAGCAAAAAACCTCCAAACCATTCACTGATGGTGAGTTTAAGAAATGTATGGAAAGTATAGCAGATATAATTTGCCCTGAAAATTATATTTTAAAAAGAATATTTCTAAAATCAGTTTGCTTCCCCAGACAATAACCAAGTGAACTGAAGAAACTAGAAAATCTATCAAAAGAAGTCTGGCCAGTAAAGCTACTAATTTTAAATTTTATGCTTTGGTGACGGATGACAGCACTGATGCTACAAACACAGCTCGATTTACCATTTTTAGTAGAGGTATTGATGATGAATATAATGTCACTGAAAAAATGGCTACTTTGGTGCCATTAATAGATACAACTAAATCAAGAGATATATTCAGAGCACCAAAAAAAAAGTAGGTTAAGGTGATTTTCTTGAACCACGGTGCACATATCTGGTATAGTTACTGATGGCACCCCAGCAATCGTAGGTAGAAGAGAGGAACTTGTAGAATTACTAGAAGATGATGCAATTCTGCCCAAATGCATCTTTGATGAAGTATTATTATAAATAATCAAGGAAATTGATGCATTAGCTTTAGAAATGGATAACATCTCTCAAACCATCATCAAGACTGTGAATTAACTACGAGGGCCAAGGGATTCAATCACCACCAATTCAGAAATTCCTTAAAAGTAATGATGCTGACTATGGTGACACTGTTTACTGTTCAAAAGTAAGACAGCTAAGTCAAAGCCAAATATTGAAAAGATTTAATGATTTTCAACATGCCATCAACTCATTTATGATATCAAAAACAAAGTTTGTGCCAGAACTTGATGAAAAAAAAAAACCACCACCTAGCTTACAGATTTAGCATTTTGAGTACATTTAGCTTCTCATTTAAATGAGTTAAACGTGTGTCTTTCAGGTGAAACCCAACTTATCAACACAATGTTTCACACCATAACAGCATTCTAAATGAAATTGAAATCATGGCAAACTCAAATGAAGGTAAACAATTTCATAAATTCAACATGGAGGCTAAACACGGTGCTATGAACAGTGAAACAATGCAGCCTTGCTTTTCAATTTGATGCAAGGATTTGAAAACAGGTGTCAGGATTTTGGGGGAAATAATCAATATTTTGGTGCATTTGTGACTCCATTTTCAGTCAACATAAATTTTCAAATGGAATGCACAGAGCTGTGATCTGACAGTCAACATAAAGAACAATTTGATCACATCTCCTTGCTGGACTTTTATGGTTCTGTCTTCCCTCTGACAAACATGCTGTCCTTCACAATCGTGTTTTATTTGTGTCATCACTTTTTGGAAGCGCCTATATTTGCGAGCAACTATTTGTAAGAATGAAGCACAACTGAGCAAGAGTGGACCTTGTCTCTACCAAAAATAGAAAAACTCATCATACATCGTGGCAGGCACCTATAGTCCCAGCAACTGGGGAGACCGAGGCGAAAGGATCATCTGAGCCCCAGAGATTGAGGTTGCTGTGAGCTGTGATGATGCCACAGCACTCTACCCAGGGTGACAGAGTAAGACGCTATCTCAAAAAAAATAAATAAATAACAAAGAATTAAGTATGTTAAGAATAAAATTAGAATCAGAGTAACTTCTGAGTCCCTTGAGAACTCACTGAGCACTGCAACTTCTTCCATGAACCAGCTACTAATGTATTTGTTTCTCAAACACAATGTCAAATATCATACTCATTTTGTGTTATCTGCTTTTCTTTTACTTTTATAATAAAAAATGTCAACAAAGACATTACTTAGATATGTACATTTTCTCTGTTAGTGATCATGAACTTGGGACCTGTTTAGCAATTTAGAAAGACTCTCTGAATGGTCTTCTGCATAATTAACATTATGGATCTTTCTGCTTATCTGTAGTGGCAGATATGAAAATTATACATGAACCTTATACATCAGCTTTCCTTAATGTTTGTGTATTTCATGTGTGGCCCAACACAATTCTTCTTCCAATGTGGCCCAGAGATGCCAAAAGGTTGGACACCCCTGTGAGAGAGAATGGGAGTAGATGAAAGAGTAGAAGGGATGTCATCACAGTTCTGAGGCTATCACAGTGTTGAAACCATCACAGCGTTGAGGCCATCACAGTGCTGAGGCCATCACAGCGTTAAGGCCATCACAGCGCTGAGGTCATGACAGCACTGAGGCCATCACAGCATTGAGAACATCACAGTGCTGAGGCCATCACAGTTCTGAGGCCATCACAGTGTTTAGGCCATAATCGTTCTGAGGCCATCACAGTGCTGAGATCATCACAGTTCTGAGACCATCACAGTGTTGAGGCCATAATAGTTCTGAGGCCATCACAGTGCTGAGGTCATCACAGTTCTGAGGTCATCACAGTGTTGAGGCCATAATAGTTTTGAGGCCATCACAGTGTTGAGGCCATGACAGTGCTGAGGTCATCACAGTTCTGAGGTCATCACAGTGTTGAGGCCATAATAGTTTTGAGGCCACCACAGTGTTGAGGCCATCACAGTGTTGAGGCCATCACAGTGTTGATAAGATGCTATGTAAGGTATGGAGAGAAATACAGGAGAATTCTACCCTATTGTTCTCATTAAAATATTAACTGAGGTCAGCATGAATCAACCACAGGGCCACTGAGTGAGATGGAGAAATGGTATCTGAAAATACAAGGTTCTTCAACCTACATAAATAGAAGACTTGGAAGCAAGGATCTCATTTCAGGAAAGGGTATAACTATATGCTTATTTTTTACTATTTTATTTGTGTCATACCAAATATGTTTTTACTTTTTGTGTATTTTTATTTCTTTATATTAAAGAGATAGGTATATTTTTTAATTGAAATTTCCATATACAAGTATTAGAGATTTCATGGACATGTAGAAGAATGTATATTTTTATGTTTTTGTATGAATGGGACTTTTAGAGGGAAAAAAAAAAAAATAGATTTTGGACCGAAGAATAAATCTTGAAAGTTAAAAGGTGATTGAAAAGATAGTGAAAGAGATCTCTAGACATTTTTTTCTTCTTAGTGTTTGTTTGTATTTCCAAGGATAAAACTTAGAGCTAACTCCTTACATTCCAAAGAATTTAAACCACTAGGGAACAAACACTCCTCTCCTTTCTCAAGAAGACCAGGAGCACGGTGTAGCCATGTCAATGCCCACGTTCACACTGTTGAGCTTCCTTTGCCCAGGCCTGCCCTATCTAGCTCTCTCTGCATCACCCTGAATGGGACAGAGTGGGGATCAAGAACGAATGTAGTTATTGCTGCAGTGATAACTTCTGTCCCTGACCCAGAGACGTGGTGTCTAATATCAGAATAAATAAATGCAAACATTAAAATCATATCAGATTTATCAAAGGCAATCCTCCCAAGGAATGTGTACTACAGACAGAAGAGAAATGAAGAGGTACAAGTACACAGAATGGCTGCACCTCCAACAGCATCATCCACAAAAATGAAGCTTGTAAGAATAATACAAAGGGATTTTTAGACATTTCTCAAGAAAAAAGATGTACAATGAAGAAGAGGTTGTAACGTTAAAGGAAGACAGAAAGGGAACAGCCTATTCATAAGAAAAATAATCCTCATTTAAGGTACGTTGACAGTTAGTTACAATCCTTTTGCTGAATTTTAGAAATGGGCTAGAATTACATAGTTCTTGGGTAGATTTGTTTCAGGTTCTAAGACTTTGCATTGAAAAAATTAATTTTTAGTAAAAAAAAATAATTGCACGTGTCTTATGGATTAGGAGAACATAACCACGAATCTATCACAAGATTTGATTTTATTTCACATTTTAATCAGACTAGAAGGTATATGTATACATTTGAACAACAAAATTATGATTCAAAATTATCTCAGCTAGGTTAGAAGTTTGACAGTAGTGTGTAAGTTGTCACTTGGATTCAGAAGACTAGAACCTTGGATTAATAGCAGTGTATCCAAACCTAACTTTGGAATTGGAACCCACTGTTTGTTCTGAAACGTAGGCTCTTAGCTGAAGAACGCTGCCATTGGTCTTGGTCGCAAAAACATCACTCAGTAGCTATGAGATGTCTTGGAGGCCACAGAGCTGTCCAAGCCGGTGTAAGTCTCCTTTGTATGTATGGTGTCAAATTCAAGAGAATTTCAGAACTGCACTGTGTTTTTGTCATTCCAGCCATAAAACGTTATTGGCAACAAAGAATCTCCTGAGAACAACAGTGAGGATGTGGCATAAAGCAACAGGTAAGTAATGTAGCCCACTGCAGAACCAAGGACCTAGAATGCATAATACTGATCAGAGGGATATTCCCTACACACGGTGTAATGTTGACTTAAAAGGGCATGCATGGGAGGAGACAGATGAGAAATCTGTTCCTCACATATCTACTTTATAGATTATTACATATAGTTTGCAGATTATAGAACTACAATTAAGAACTATATATATAATTCTTAATGGTTCTATATGGTTCCATATAGATCTATAGTTTATAGATTATATGATTTCTAGTTTATACAGTGAGTTGATGAAATTCACATGAGGCATATCAGCTACTATCAATTGAATGAAGAGTTATAATGACAAATATTTCAAATCCATTATTTTATTTACAAAATTTCTTGAATTAATTTCAAAAATTGGAAGTGCTGCCTTTTGGAAAATCGGTTTTGGTACAGGCAAAATCTTTAGGACTAGCAAGTTGATGCAAGTAACACTGAAGCATAACTTGCGGTAATAAAAGAAAAATCCTTTCAACCCGGGAAAGCATTCCCTTAGAAAATAGAGTGCCAAGGCCCTGAAAGTGCTTATGCTGAGGCTGGAAAACCATCTAGACCTTCCAAATAGAATTTATTATTTTAGTGAATAACGCAATCCCACATGGAGAATAAGTCAGAAATAAAGAAATGTCCAAATATTATGAGAATTTTTAGTAAAATTTGCAGAGGACAAAAAGTAGAATCTGGAAATCATCCTTCTGGGAAGATTTTCAGGAATGCAAGAATCAATGGATACTAAATGAATTTTGCAAAAAAAATCATTGGACCTTAAAAACTGAGGACTAGAAAAGAAAGTAAAATGCCAAATTTTATCCTTCCCAAGCATAACCATAGATTTATGGGTGAAAGTTTCCAAATCACTAATATAGTTGAAATTTTTACATTTCACACAATACACACAAATAAGACAGATGCTGCCTCTGTGTCCATGGACAGGATAATATGCCCACTTAGGAATAAGGGGGATTTCCCCTAGGGCTATAGATTGATAGGTTTTAAAATTGGGGGTTGTTTATAATTTTTTCAATGAATAAATATAATTTGAGTTAAATAGATCTGTTTCTCGATCTGTTTATCTGAAGGCCACAATGAATTACTATTAGTCTATTTTTTACCTTGATAATCTTTTCTCAGTTTCTCAGTCTTTTTGCTTGTTTCATGTAGTTTTCTTAAGGGATTCCCACCGAGACAATCTGCACTATCATTTCCAGATTCAGTGAGTTTCATTCATTTACCATTCAATTCATATTTATCAGTCAAGCAGAATAATAACACAGAATGCCAAGCACTATTTTGATGAGGTATTACTGAAGACAACTGACTAAAATACTAGTGAAAATTGTCCTGGGTACACAGACCAGTGGCCTTGGCCCTGCTGTGGCAGGAGGTCGAGCAGGTGGCAGTAATGAAAGGAACGCATCTTAGTTGAACTGATTTTTGAGAAGGAATTATCCAGGATAAGAAGAAAAGGCATTCCAGACAAAGGGAAAAGCCCGCCTGAGAGTCAGGAAGAAAGTACGAACCGGGGGGCAGTGGGGTTCTAGAACCCCAGGACTAGAACCGGGCTGGACACGGAGTGGACGGTGGGGGCAAAGAAGCAGGGCGGAGAGACGACCACAGAGCTGAGAGGAAACTGAGCTTTTTAAGGCAAAAAAAAAAAGAAAAAGAAAGCAAAGATATTTAAGATTTTGTCTTCCTAAAGAAAGTATTATAACCTCATTTGCATTTTTTAAAAATCAGTTTTGTTTCACTCTGGGGTGGGGGGGAGGCTCCAGGGAGAGCCTTTGAAGTCGGCTCAGTCCACCCAGGGTGCTGGCAGCTTCCCCAGCCTGGGCGTCTGGAGCGTGAAGACGGAAGTGCGCAGGTGCAGGACATGGGGCTCAAAGCGGAATTCAGGCACCTTGGTTACCAGCTGGCTGGAGGGAGTGCGGGAGGAAGGAGCCAGCGGTGACCACGCAGGCGGGTTCCTAGACGGGTGATGGCTACAGGAAGACAGAAATACCAGGCCAACACGGCACAAGGCCGCAGTTTGGTTTGAAAATGTTGTGTTTGAGGAAGCTGAAAAAAATACTGAATTTTAAATGTAAATAAGAAAACAAACACAGGACTCTAAGGTTTAAGAGGAGAGGTGTGGCTGGGAAGTGATGGGGTCCAGGGAGCAGGTGGGGTCCCGAGAAGGGAGTGAGGGTGACAGGAGGAGGTGGCACGTCCTGGCCAGGCGCCTCCAGGGAGGGGCAGAAGGAAACTTGCCCGAAAGGGGGTCGGATAGGCCAGTGAGCAGCGGTCAGCAAACGCGAGGACAGCAGGTATAGAAAGGGGCTGGGGCGACAATGCCCAGTGATTTGCTGAAAGGCCGCCACCTCACCTGGCCTTGCCCTGGGTTCACACATCCTGTAACTCTAACTCTTAGCAGGTACCAGTCTCATGGGATCAGGGCCTCACAGTTATGACTTTAACCTTAATCACCTCGTTAGAGGCCTTGTCTCTGAACACAGCGCATTGGGGGTGAGGGCTTCAATGTAGGAACGCTGAGGACAGAATTCAGTCTGTACTAGGCCCCTCCTGGAGACAGGGACACAGGGGCTGGCGACTTCACTCTTTCTGTTACAACATATTGTACAATATCTAAATCATAATTTTATTACAAAATTCCATTCTGAAAACTGTAAATTCTTTGCATACCATGTTCTTGTTTATAATACATTCCACAGTAAATACCGTGGCATTCAGTAAAATGCTATCTTAATTAAAGCATCAATATGGCGTAAAATATACATCTACCCATTTCAAAGTGAATTAACATTTCAGTTAGTTATGAAGGGTCCTTACAAGTTATCCTCACTACCACGTAGTGCACATGGATGTAAGCCAGTGGTCTCTTGGGAGAAATCTAAGTGTTGAAGAGAAGTCAAAGATTAAAAATAAAAGTCAAAGATTAAAAATAAACAATAATGTGAAGAGTGAGGACAGAGTGCATTCAGGCACATAGCATCCCTGCTCATTTGGTCTCCCCTCCTTTCTGAACCCCAGGACCTCACAGCAAAGCCACACTGGAGATGATGTGCAGGAAATGGCAGGCTGACCCACAGAGAGACCCAGGCAGGAAGGGAAGGAGTGGCCACACCTGTCAGATGCTCTGTTTTGAAAAAACAAACACATTGACTGTTGACAAGTTGGTGGCACAAAAATATCAGAACCCTGAGCAAAATTAAAGTATGAAATTTGCCATAAATTGACATAAACATGGCATCTTCCAGTTTCCCTAGAGGAAATTTTCCTTTTCTATTAGCTCTCCCATGCTCTGTCAATAACCATTTGATCAGAATTGAAAATCTAGGAGAAAGATTTTTAATACAGGTGGAGATGAAGGAGGGAGGTATCAAGGATGCAACGTCATGTATCAGATGATAGTGGAAGGCCGCACGTAAAACACAGGCTGGGAAATGACCATGTGTGTTCACAGTGTTCGGTCATTTTCTTATTAAGAAACATACTGTTTACTAGCCAAAGAACGTCTCCCCGCTACTTCTGCTGGCTGAAGTGGAGGATACATACGTCATCGGTCTCTGTTCCTGAAGTCTGTGGCTTGAAACTTGGAGGGTGGAAAGATCATTAGACTTAGCGGGACTAAAGTAATACTCCATGAACTGATTTCAATAGTTGGGCAAAGGCACTGTCCTGGGATCTAAAAGCCTATACTTCACTGGAATGAACTAATTGACAACTTTTAAAATGTTCAATTTATCTGTAGGCTTTAGGAAAATGTGTAGCCTACACAAAACAAGACTGTTTTAAGAGAGAGGTATCATTTTAAGCCTGATGTTGGATTTTAAAAGACATTTCATATTTTATGTAACTTGGTATTTCTATCAGTAACTATTCCTTACGCCTCACTTCCATCCAGGCATTTTTGAATCACCCAGCAAGATTTTCAGGAAAGGAATTGCTGAAACTTTAAAATCTGCTAATTGCAGTGTAGAAAGTGTCCTACCTTCTTCCTTACCTTCTGGTAGATTGCTATAACTCCTGGATTTTTCGGTCAGCTGATAAGATCAGGACTTGTTTCAAAATTCTCAGGGAAGAGAGTTAGTGTTCGTAAAGAAATAGTTATTTTATCTATGGGTCCTTAAGGGTATTCAGAACAGACATTTTCCCCATGCCTGAACTCTTATCTGTGTTTGAACTGTTGTCTTGATCTTATATCATGTGTGCCTCAGAAGAGCAGAGTGCAGTGAGGAAAATAATCGGCAAAGCACAGGATGGACCTTGTGGGAGCTCAGTGTGCATTTCAGTAAGAAGGTTTCTCTCCTACCAACACAGTCTCAGCTGACCTTCGGGTGTTCTAAGCTCTTCAGACTCAAAACAAAGCAGCCATGCTTTCTACTTAAGACAGTATTGCTAATGATTCATATATAAATCCTAATGTGAAAATTTTTGTCACACAATCTTGGACCAAGAGCAACCTAGTCCTTTGAACTTCTTGGCTCACTTGGCTGAGGGCCACATCTGCCTGGTATGGATCTGCCTGTTGCAGGACGACCCACGCCAGCAGGAAACGTGGTATGTTCAGTGTCAGGCAGCAGCTCTGGAATACTCTCTTACACACCCAGGCAAATTTTGAATGTAGCCAAGAAGACTGAACAGATAACCCATGATTTAAGATGGTTTGACTTAACAATTTTTTGACCTTATGATGGTGACAAAGTGAGACATGTCCAGTGGAAATCACAGTTAGACAAGGGTACATGTGAAATTTACTAGGTGTAGAATATAAATGTCTTAACACAATAACTAAGAAAATGCTGTGAAGGCTATGTTAATCAGTTTGATGAAAACATTTCAAATTATATATAAAACCAGCACATGGTACCCTATGATTGCATTAATGTACATAGCCGTGGTTTAATTAAAAAAAAAAAAAAAAAAAAAAAAGAGGAAAAAGGAAATCACACTTAGAATTTTGAATATTGATCTTTTCCAGGCCAAGTGGAACATGGTATAACATTCTTAATGAGACAGTCAACATTTTATTATAAAGCAGATTGTATTCAATCATTTTGCCTAAGCATAGTCTAATCTGTGAATGTTTAAGGTTGATGAGGGCTAAGCTATGATATTCAGTAAGTCAGGTATGGTTATTAAATGCTTTCTCAACTTATGATCTTGTAGACTTTTGATGCATTTACTGGCCATAATCCTATCACAGGTCAAGGGCATCTGTGTGCCTAGATATTATATATATTGCAATATATGATATACAAGACATTCCAAAGGTTACTACTACAGGGCCCACACACAGGGGCAATGGGAAACTGGCTGAATGTACTGTTATTTGCAAAATATTCATTACAAAATTTTACAGAATACTTACAAAATGTTTTTTATGTATTGGCCACCTCTTCGTAAAATTCTATAATGAATATTTTGTAAATAAAGGTATATTTGGCTACAATTTTCCTACACATGGTGACGTAGGAGTGATCTTCAGGACACCATGGATATAACTGTTTGTTTTTCTCCTTTGCTCTTGGAAAGACCTGAAGATAGATGTTCTCAAGGCTGGGTGATGGCTGAAATCACCTGGGAAGCCTCCAGAAATTCTGATGCCTTAGGCACATACCCACAGATTGTTATCAGATTAGGACAACGGTATCTCTGTGCTTCCTGGATGTTTCCAGTACACACTTCAGGTCAAGAACGCTGCCTTTGGTCACTGTGCACAGTCATATACCTTTATTCCCATGCAGGCGACTCTTGATTCTCATATCCTGATAGCAGACTTAAAGGACTTGAAATTCACACTTCAGGACTCCAGCTGGGGCAGGTGTCACTATGCTCTAAGGCTCAGACTTACTTTGTGTGAAATATAGAAAATAACAGTAAGCTGTCTGAGGGGTCTGTTGGGAAGATTAGATGAGATTCTACAATTTTAAACTGTTAAGTGCATGATCTAGGATAAGTTGAAAATATATAAATTGTTACTTCTGTCTGCAGCTGCTGTTCAGCTTCCCGGAACATCCCCATGCTTTGCTGACATTTCCAAGGGAAGGAGGGCAGTGGCAGAGGCTGCTTGCACCCTCCTCCCAGAGGAAGCCCAGATTCCATCCCAGGTTCCCAGCATGGCCTCACTTCTTCTCAGTACTCCATTAAAAATACCTTCCCATGTTAACACAGACTTTTTTGAATTGCTCTGTTAGGCTTGTATTCGATTACTGAACCCAGGCAGGCCGGGTCAGAATGCAGCCATCCCCTGTCTTGCACTGTGTGTTTTCCGTGCATTCGCCCGTGTTAGCCCTTCAGGTTCATGGAACGTCTAGCCTGACACTGTCCACACTCAGGGCAAGTGAGTGAATGAATCAGTCAGCAAGTTATTTACGGACCTCTTAACCGTGCACATTGCATTCTGCTTTGCTGACCTGTAGTGTTAGGAAAAGAAACCCAGAATGAAAAGTTTTGTTATTTGTTTCTTCTCAGCTGAATGGTTGGTGATAGTGCAAGATCTATGTGTTCCTCCATTTCCCTTACGGGAGTTTCTCTCAGGTAGTAAATGCTCAAAAAATACCTGGAACAGGATAGCTTGACTTTATAAATAAGTATTTGGGAGATAAGCTCCTCTTCCTCCTCTGCTAAATCTTTCCCGGGCTTTACAGCCTGTGTGGATTGTCCTCCCTCTGGGCAGTTGCATTCTGCATCTTACGAGTGGATGTGGCCGTGCATGGGCTTTGTTATCTCTTTCAGGAGCATATCTGCTTACACATATGCTCTCTCTACTAAATTAGATGATATGTTCTCAAGAGAGAAGCTCAAAGCTTTCTCTTCCTCACATCACTCCTGCTGCTTAGCCAGCATCTGGACACATGCTGAACTATGATTAATAACTGTTTGTTGATTGCTTTATTCCCAAGCAGCAAGGAAAACATACTGTTGTTATTATCTTTTCCATTTTCTACTTCACTTTTATGCTATGGGGAAGCCTAAGAAATCCCCTTCCACCAAGAACTCTTGCAGCAGATTAAACCCTTACATGTGCTGGCCAATGTGGGGTATGAGGGTGACACGGAGGAGAGGGAAGGCATGATCTGACCCCGAGCTCCGTCCAGCTCCGTGTCTCAGAGACCTCAGCAAGGGAGTAAACAGGGTCTTAAATGAATTCTGCAGATGACACTAAAATGGGAAATGTTGCCATAATAAAATGGGCCCTAGCAAGGAAAATAAAACAAGATTCAACTTGGAGAAAATAAATAACACATCTAGAAGAAAAATAATTCAAAACACAGATTCAGATGGAAGGACAAACTTAGAAAATAGTCCATACAGCAGGCTATCCTCACACCACCAGAGTCTGGGCCGTGGACAGCACACTCACACCCTTGCCCACCCTCCACCTTTAAAAGGGCAACACTTTTCTATAGTTCTGATGACTCTTCAGGATGAAATCTTCATATGCCGGGTTTAGGGATTTAACCTCCTTTTGACCTAAACAACCAAAGGTAACTGAGTTCTAATGTTCAGATATAAGTAATGAAATGGACAAAGGAAAATTTTAAGTATTTATTCATAATGCTAGCTTCCAGGAGCATAACAAAAACAGATCCTTGAGAAGGCAAAACACATTCTAGAAAATAAAAGATGAATATTAACACCCTAACGCAGACACCCACGCTTATTTAATGGCCTTTACTTGGGCCATTACTTGAAAAAGAGACCAGTGTAGGGTGTTCTTCGGTGGTTCAGAACGTGTCGCCCTTCTGATTTTGTGCCCGTCTCTAGTGCCTCTTATTTTCAGTATTACTTCAGGCCTTTTAATGGCAACTCTGCTCCCACAGAGCAGAAAGCCACAGCATTCTCACTTCTCCCAAGGCAAAGTGAGAGAGACCACATTTCTGTTAGCTCTGTGATATACTGGTCTTACTTATAATTAAAATATTCTATAATATAAAATTGTTTTAACTAATTTCACAAATAATATCCAAAAACTGATTATGGCTTTAGTCTCTCTAACCCCTGCATGCTATTTTTGATTATCCCAAATCATCTTTTCTAAATCCCCCTGTCTTGGGTCCCATCCATGTTAAGATTTGTAATCTTGCACAAATTCATATTAGCATGAGAACCAGACAAAAAGAAAAAACAGACAAAATATATTAAGATCCTCATCATCAGACTGTTGCTCAATCCTCATTTGTTCCACCCTAATTTCTTTTAGGCCAAGGACATGAAACTTCAATTATTATCAAGGATTCTAAGAAAAATTTATATGCTCATTACTTTAATAAGCAAGAGCTCTGGTATCCTCTAGAATAAGTAAACTTCAGATAGAGTGGTAGCAATGTAACACAGTATTTTAATTATTTTAAGAAATATTCAGACTGGGATTCATTTGCCAATTGAAAGTCTATCTTGGCCTTCCACTTCTGATCAAGAGAAAGTAAAAGAGATCAGATTTACCCTGTTACCTGAAACAATCAAAAATTAACAAAATGAGTAAGAACGGGTTTCTGAGACACTACACTTCAGGCAGTGAAGAGCATTCCCATGTGAGACATGGAGACAGACCTATAATCGCCCCAGCATATTAATGCCACAATGCAGGAAGAACGAACTCAGGCTGGAGTGAGCATACTCGTTAACATGTGAAGGCAGATATGAAATTCTGGGAGAATGTTTAGGAAACACTTCCAGAGAGGAGAAAGATCCACAGAGAAAGAACTCTAGATGTGGGGAGGGGATCTTTCTGGAGCATTTGGGTAAGTGCTGATCAGTAAATCTATGTAAGGAGAATACATAGACCCAAGTCAGAAAAAAGAACTACCTAAAAAGATACAGATGATATATGAGGTCAGACAATTAACTTTATGAACTCATCCTAGAACAAGCACACTCTCACTGTTAAATATCACTCTGGTCACATTGGAAGAGCCCCCTTGGAAAGCTATGCACCAACCTCAGTAACTAGTCAGCCCATCAAAACACTGAAACTCAGCACTCACACAGGAATAGGAACAGTGCCTGCTCCCACCGGCCAGACTGGAAAACCTCAGTATTCACTGACTGTCACGTAGAGTGTTCAAAATCGTCTTGCTTCACTAGTGGGTTATGACTGTCTATATACTGATAATTGTGCTGACCCTACCTAACACATCTTAAAAGCAAAAATAAAACAGATGGAGAACTTACCAAGACTGCGCCTCCCTTCCCTCCTCTTCCCACTTGAATTTAACTGTGTTGTTGTTGTTTTTCTTGTGTGGGTTTGTAGTTGTTCATCGACCACCTAGCACACTTCCCAGGTAAAGGGCTCAACTACAACCTGTACTTTAACAAACCCAAACAAGGTAACATAATCATCTGTAGCCGTATATTAACCTGAGATTTATAGAAAGAAAAAAAAGTCCAAAAGTCTTTCCCATTACTTATTTTCATTGTAGAACAAAGCTCAAGAACATTCGCAACAACATAAAGATATTCAGTCCTCATCAAGGTAAAATTCATAACACACCCAATAAACACCTGCCAGGTGTATAACAAAGAGGCAAAATATGACCTCTAATGAAGCCTCATCAACCAACAGTAGCCCAGGGCAGACAACATTAAATAGTAGATAAGAATATTAAAACAGATATTATAAATGTGTTATAATGTCTGAAAATATAAATAGAGATATGAAAAAAAAATTTTTGAATTAAGCTTCTTAAGATGAAAACTGCAATGTATGAGATAAAAAAAAAAAAAAAAACACCCCGTACAGGATTAATGGCAGATTAGACATTACAGAAGAGAAGATAAGAAAGTTGGAAAGTACAGTGATAGGAACTATCTAAAATGAAGCCCACAGACGAAGAGAGCCTTAGTGAGGGGTGAGAAATATTCAGAGGTCATCAAATGACTGTAAATTGAGTCCTGAAAGCAGGAGAAGGAAGAAGGGGGAAAAACAGAAACTTATGGACAAAAAACATTTTCAGATTCAGTGAGTCAACAATCCCAATTAATCCAAACCCAAATACAAGAATCACAGAGAAAACTACCCCAACGCAAATGAAAATTGAATTGCTCAAAACCAGTGCAGAGGACAAAAATCTCAAATTCAGTGAATGAAAATGTATTACAACGTATAAATGTATACAATGACAAAAATGAAAGTGTATTTCTTGTTTTAAAAAATGGAATTGTGAAGAGAGTGAAGCAACAGCTTTAAAGTACTGAAAGACAGAAACTGCAATCCTGAATCAGAAGAAAACAAACAAAAAAATTATTGAAAAACAAACAAAAAGCCTTAAACTAAATAAAACCTAAATCTAGATATTTGAGAACATCAATGAAGATTAATAAACCCAAGTCAGAGAGGTCAGGAAAAAAAAAAAAAAAGACACAGTAGATAGAAATTGCCAATATCAGGAATGAGAAAAATGACATTAGTACAGGTTCTACAGATATTAGAAGAAAAGAATTAAAGTGTGGAAATGAGATTATATTTGAAGATTGATCTGTGCTTGCGTAAGTAAGAAGGAAGCTGAAGAAGCTGATTACTAAGAGAATAAGCAGGGTTTAAATGCCAGGCTGATTTCCTTGGTTTTATTCTGTATGCACTGGAGAATCAGTAGAGAACCTAGGCCTTATATAGTCAACTCAGTATTTAGAAAAATTACTTTGACTAGTCTTGCAGCATGGTTTAGAAGATATAATAGCAATAGACACACAAACCAGAAAGACTTTGTACAGAAGTAGAAACAAATTTTCCTGCCACTATTCCTCAGAAAATGGCTTCATGATCATTCCAGTGACTGTGACAATCACATTGTGTCATTTTATTTTGCTTGTTTACTTGGCCCCTGCATTTGGTGCTGAAATAGTTTTTAGACTAGAGTTTAATGTGTTTAAAATGTCTGAGGAAGTTTCATCATCTCTTCACAGATATATATGAATATATACTTCTTGCTATTTTTATAGGAAGTATTATGTAAAACCCTTACTATAACCCCTATTTCCTGCAAAGTGCTCACAAGTGTGGGCACAATCTAGATTTTTATTCTTAATTTAGGCTAGTTCAATGATTGGTCTAATTTCATAATCCTGGTATAAGTCCTCTAAAATACTGCATGAATGGATTGAATGGCTCCTCAATATTATGAAAAAAGTTTACGCGCTCTTCCACTTACTCTCCTCAAGAGAGATCATCTTCCAGTAAACTCTGAAAATACAGCTTCCCTTTGGGTTTTTTTGTTTGTTTGTTTTCCAGTTTTTGGCCAGGGCTGGGTTTGAACCTGCCACCTCCAGCATATGGGGCAGCACCCTACTCCTCTGAGCCACAGGCACTGCTCTGGCTTCCCTTTCTTATCTAGGATAAGACACTGTAATAATGCCCACCCTGTAACAACCTTACCTCTTTTCCTGTTAAGGAGTCACTTGATAATAAACTGTGAATCTTTAGTGTTTAGATTATTTAGCTTAAAATTTACCCTAGAATTTATGTCAGATTCATGAATTCTTAGCAGAGAACCACATTAAATACCAAGGCTATTCTGCCCTATATTAGCAGAAATGGCAGACATTTAGAACAAGTTTTACAGGTAAAGAACCTCAAATTGACTTCTGGCCCAGATATGTGATTCAGGCATGTTATTTCTTAGTTTCCAGTTATGTACAATATAGGTTATAATTGTGCCCCTATAAAACTGAGATTATTGTTGAGGTTAATAGGAGTGCCTATTATTTTAGTTCTGAAAACAAATTGATGGCTTTATGAGAGGCATAGCTAAAGGACTTAATGTATCATTTATGTAGTACTCTGATGATATGCAAAAAGTCATTTAAACACATCAAAAATACTTAGTATAGAATTTAAATAGAACGTGTACATACTTTTATTGTTAGTAACTAATTGTTGTGTACATCCTGAATCCATACCAATCTTTCAATGAACAGTTCTCTGAGTTTCAGTTTATAGTTGTAAAAACTAAGAGGATTGTCATAGAAAATAGCTGCAATAGCTATCATTTTTATGATGATGACATTGAATGACTTTATAAAATGGAACATAAAAATCAATCTTAAAGCTTAAATGCTGTAAGACAAAGGCAAATCATAGTTATATAAGACTACAGGTGCAGCCAGTTCAAAATTAAGACATAATCTTCATAAGTAAGTATTTCTCATTAGTTTTTTAATTGGGAGGGGGAGAATTCTAATGATATTACAGATAAACATGGAGGTTTTATCATTAAAACTTCAGCATAGTCAAGGAAAATAAAGGAATGAGTTATATCCTGGGGCATAAAAAAAAAATTAACTGGGATATGCTGAATTAAATGGGGCATAGCTGATGATTGTAAGGTCAGGATGTATACACAGCTGCTTTTAAGACCTCGCACTGGAGACTGTGCTGATGGCAGTAGGCGACCGTTATAAAAGTCTGGTTGTCAGGGGCAGTAAAAGTCTGTTGTCAGGGGCAATAAATATGAGTCGATGTTATAAAAGTCTGTTGTCAGGGGCAATAAGTATCATTGGGCTTTTGCTTTATCGTCCCATGTTTGATAAAAAGAAAAACTTTTATATTTGCAAAATTCCACCTGAGGTTATAAAATTGAGAGAATTAATGTCCCACATCAAAAAGAAAAAGGAAAAGATTCAAACCATTCACAATAAAGTTAGCAATGCAAGGTTTGCCGTCAAGCTCGGTCTCTGTGGGATCTGGCCTCACAAACGTTACAGTAGCATCTCCTGGATGAAGGAAAGGAGCTTGATTTAGAGCGTGCACGTTCCCTTCCCCATCAGACACACCGCCACCTGCTCCGGGGAGGATACCGTATGACAGCCAGTGCTCGCCGCTGCCATGTAAGTAGGAGAACGTGGAACGGAGGGGGACGGAGGCACTGAGGGACAGGAATTGTATTTGCATTGAAAGGTAAGGTTTGGGGGTCAGTGCCTATTATTTTAGTTCTGAAAACAAATTGATGGTTTTATGAGAGGCATAGCTAAAGGACTTAATGTATCATTTATGTAGTACTCTGATGATATGCAAAAAGTCATTTAAACACATCAAAAATCATGCACGAAATGCACATAGACCTTACATTCTAAAAGCGGAGTGACTGCTATAGTATACCTAAGAAGAGACATTTACTCACTGTACCAAGGTTCTTCTCCATTCTGGTATCCAAAGGGCATAAATATGTCTAAACTTGGTTTATGTACTCACTAAAGGCAATTGTATAAAAAAAAAAATTGCTATTAAAAGACCCCTGCTATCATCAAAAGACAAAAAGGCATTATATATAACCAAGTATATCTAGCAGAGAAGGGATTATAATATTTGCTGACCCCTGGCATGACAAGGGTATAACACAGATACATCTTACCCAAGAGTAACTTCAGAGCAGAGTCACTCAGGCTAGTTTGCCAGAGACAGAGACAGAGTCACTCAGGCTAGTTTGCCAGAGACAGAGACATAAGAAAATTTCTCTCTCTCTCCACACATACATATGTGTGTGTCTATATATAAAATATACATATATACACTTTTTTTTTTTTTTTTTTTTTTTGCAGTTTTTGGCCAGGGCTGGGTTCGAACCTGCCACCTCCGGTATATGGGGCTGGCACCCTACTCCTTTAAGCCACAGGTACCACCCTACACTTTTACTAATCTAGTAATTTATATTGCTTAAAAGTTTAATATTTTAGCATTATATATTTCAACAAGTTCTTATGTACCTAAGGTCAGATATTTCAAATTACATCTATGGCTATAAGATTTATATTTAATGTACTGGAAATATAAATGAATGTAAATCTCTATGGGACTTAAGCTATATATAACATTGAAATTCATGAAACCTATATTGATTTGCTAGGGTTTCCAAGACAAAGTATCACCAACTCACACAACATACATTTATTGTCTCACAGTTCTGGAGGCTAAAAGTAGGGGATTGAGGTCCTGGCAAGGCTGGTCCCTTCTGAGAATGGTGGCCTCAGGTGTACCCTGTGACTTCACATCATCTTCCCTCTTGAGTGTCTCTTGTCCCTGCTCTGCAGGAGGCTGAGGCAGAAAGGAGGATTGCTTGCAACCAAGAATTTGAGGATATAATGAGCTATGAGTATGCTTGTGCAGGTCACTGCACTCCAGCATGGGCAACATAGAAAGACCCCTTTGGTGTTTTTGTTTTCTTTTGTATGTATGTATGTATTTTTTGAATACAGAGTCTCATGCCATCACACTGGGTAGAATGCAGTAGCATCATAATAGCTCACAGCAACCTCAAACTCTTAGGCTCAAGAGATCCTCTTGCCCCAGTCTCCCACGGGGGACTATCAGTGCCTGCCACAACACGCAGCTAATTTTCCTATTTTTAGTAGAGACAGGATCTTACTCGTGCTCAGGCTGGTCTCAAAATCCTGAGCTCAAGCAGTCCACCCCCCTCGGCCTCCAAGAGTGCTAGGATTGTAGGCATGATCCACTATGCCCAGCCCTTTTATTTTCTTAACAGTGTTTTTAGAAGAGAGGAAGTGTTATATTTTCTAAAGTCCATTTTATCGACTATTTTATGATTGTGTTTTTGTGTGTCCTATCGAAAATCTTTGCCTAGTCCAAAGACACTAAATTTTCTCCTATTTTTTCACATAGAAGTTATTATTTTAGGATTTACACTTAAAGCCTACGTATGTCTGTATTACACCTATGTCTGTAAAATAATTTGAATTACTTTTTGGATGATATCAGGTAAAGGTTGAGGTTTACTTTCTGGACATGGAGGTCCACCATTTGTTGGAAGATTATTCTCCCCCCGTTGACCTGCCTTTGCACCCCCACTGAACATCACCTATACATGTGTGTGTTTATTTCCACACTCAATCTGTGCCATTTATTTCATCAGTACCACCTCGTCTTGCCTTAGTATTTATAAAAATCTTGACATCAGGTAGTCATTTAACTGTTCATCAACATTATTTGGTATTATAGTTCCTATATATTTCCATATACATTTTAAAATCAGTTTGTCAATTTTTATTTTTAAAAGTATGCCAGGATTTTTATTGAGATGGAATTTATAGATTAATTTTTAAATAAATATTGAGTCTTAGAACATGGTATTTGGGTTTCATTTATTGGAGACTTCATTAATTCATCTCATTTAAACTTTCAGCATGTCGATTTTGCTAGATTTTGCTGGATTTTGTTTGAGTTATATCTAAGCATGACATGCTTTTTGGTGCCATTTGGTTTTTGCTTATGTGACAGATTCTCAAGCTGTTGCCCTGGGTAGAATGTCATAGTGTCATAGCTCACAGCAACCTCCAACTCCTGGGCTCCAGGAAACCTCTTGTCTCAGTTTTTCTGTTTTTACTAGAGACGGGGTCTCACTCAGGCTGGTCTCCAACTTGTGAGATCAAGTAAACCACCTGCCTCAGCCTCCCAGAGTGCTGGGATTATAGGCGTGAGCCCCTGTGCCCGGCACTGATGTTATTGTTAAAGGTGCTACTGTTTTAATTTCAATTTGAAATTGCTCCTCACTAGTTCAGGGAAATGCAATTGACTTTTGGGTATTGGTTTCATATCTCCTGTGCTTGCTGAAGTCACTTAGTGGTTCGAATGGCTTTTGTGTGGACTCAGTTTTAGAAAATATCTACCTGAACAATCATGATGACTGAGAATCGCATTTTTCATGCAGCTTTGTAGGTCATTTGTTTTCTAACTCCCTTACCAAGGAGATAAACTCATTAAACAATTGTTTTCTGATGGATTTTTCTTCCAAAAAATACAAGATTAGCAAAACAAGTCACTATGGTAAAATAGTAATTATAATAAAGAAAAATATAAGCAATTATTTTCTTATAAGCATTCCAGTCACTGGATTAGGAGCCCAGCCCACTGCAGAATAACATCAGCTTAATTATAATCACATCTCTAACATTTAGAAATAAGGTCACATTCTGAGGTACTGGGGCTTAGGACGGCACCATACGAACTACCAAAGATACGCCGTTCAGCCCCAAACACAACCATTACCATGAAGTTAAAAGAGTACTGAAAACTTTAACACCTCTTATTATACAATTATTCTTAGGGTTACACCATTCATATGTAATTAATCTGTTTAGTTTTTATGTTTTATTCATACATTATAAATCCATAATCATAGATTATAAATCCTAGATTTATATCTACATGAAAAATTATTAACCCCACAGAGCTTCTAATGGTAGCATCATAGAACAGGAGCAGAAAGATGTTAACAAATGGAAAAACATAGCATGCTCATGGCTGGGAAGAACCAACATTGTTAAAATGTTCATATTACCCAAAGCAATATGCAATTTTAATGCAATCTCTATTAAAGCTCCACTGTCATACTTTAAATATAATATCTCAAAAAAAAAACAACACTTTATCTTATATGGAATAAGGAAAAACCTTGAATAGCCAAGACATTACTCAGAAATAAAAACAAAGCAGAGGAATTACACTACCGAATCTTAGATTATACTATAAATCAATAGTGATCGAAACTTCTTGGTACTGGCACAAAAACAGAGAGGTAGATGTATGGAACAGAAAAGAGAACCAAGAGATGAACCCAGCTACTTACCATTATTTGATCTTCAATAAGCTAATTAAAAACATTCAGTGGGGAAAAGATTCCCTATTTAACAAATGGTGCTGGGTGAACTGGCTGGCAACCTGTAGAAGACTGAAACTGGACCCACACCTTTCACCATTAACTAAGATAGACTCTCACTGGATAAAAGATTTAAATTTAAGACATGAAACTATAAAATACTAGTAGAAAGTGCATGGAAAACTCTTGAAGAAATTGGCCTGGGAGAATATTTTATGAGGAGGACCCACCAGGCAATTGAAGCAACACCAAAAATATACTACTGGGACCTGATCAAACTAAAAAAGTTCCAATCTGCTTCTTTATCAACCAGTGGGCTAATGCCTCCCACAGTCTGGAAGCACCATGTCACTCCCTCTGGTCACACCCCAGCTACCCCCAGTCCTAGAACACAACCTCCACCTGCAGCCCCAGTCCCCAGTCCGGAATTCCCCTGGGAGTTATCCTTTATGGAGAGTAATCCTGTGTCCTGCAACATTGAGAGAGAGCTAGTAGAAGGGTTCCAGGAGTCGAATGCCTATTGTATATCATTTTAAAAATTATTTTAGCCTCCATGTCTAGTCCCTAGTTTTTCAAGCACTTGTTTATCCAAGCCCTAAAGGCTGGACTATAAAAATGAGCCAAAGGAAAAAAAAAAAAAAAAAGGAGGACTGTGGCCATGGAAATCGGAATCTGCTAAGGAGTGTGAAACAACTCACCTGCCCCCCCCAAAAAAAAAAAAAAACAAGAAAAAAATGAGCCAGCTTGTCATGAGTCTCCCCCATTGCTGACTCAGATTCCAGAGTCCGCAGACTGCTAAGTTTGTTCCCTCTCATGCTTCACTGCCCTAGAAATGTTACTACTATTGTCTCCTTGCCTATTTTCTTTGATGATGTGAGTATAACAGGCTTTAAAACTTGATTTAGCCTCATGGTGGTAAATTTTCAGGAGGAAACTGGTAAAAACCCACGGTGCACTCACCATTCAGGGGCCCCTTGCTGGCCTCGTGCCCTCTGCCGAGTTACCGCTTCCTGTGACTCAGACTCTTGATTCCTAACGTGAGGGTAACGATAGTATCCAACTTCACAAAGCTGTTCTGAGAATTTGGTGGACAATATCTATAAAGGGCTTAAACAAGAAATTCCATGACCCCAGTTATCATGGCCTAAGTGAGGGTAAAACCCAACTCACATCAGGTGGTTAAAGAAGAATTACCTGAAGCATTTTCCCTTCAAGGAAGAAAGTCCCTCTGCTTCTTTGGAGAAGAAAGATTTCAATTTTTTTTCAAATTGTGAAAGTTGAAAAGCAAGTGCATTTACATAAAGGAATAAATTCAGGAAAATCCCGGTTTTTATGCATGTTATCTGCTACTGAATCTTTACAAATATTTTCTTTCAAATATGTGTTTCCAGCAGTCAAGGATCAGCGGATGGAAGTGGGTGGTGCCATATTCTACCCTGTATTCTATGTCACAATGGGGCCCGTTCTTTACCTGTAGCGCATTATGAAATTCAAGAGCATGACTTTGATGGCATACACCCTGGTTCAAATCTTTTCCACTGTTTACCAGCTGTGTGAACTCTGGCAGGCTTTCGTCCACCCTGCCTCCACTTCTCCCTGTGTGGAGCACTGAGTACAACAGCGCTCCCAATGAATCTACAACCTACGAGCTACTTAGAACTTAGTAGTCAGCAAGGGCTCAATAAAGATTAAGCTATACTCATTTTTTTAAAAATGGAGACTTTAACTCTTTTATGTTTACATGGATGGAGCTGGAAAATATTCTTCTTAGTAAAGTATCTCAGGAATGGAAAAAATATATATCCGATGTACTCAGTACTACTGTGAAACCAATTTAGAATCACTCACACTTGCATATGAAAAACGA
>CAUYPK010075678.1:0-31573 GCA_963574355.1 Loris lydekkerianus
GTCCTCCGCGGGGGCTGCCTGTGTCCCTTGGGCTTCCCGGTTGAAAATTCAATGACCGCCGATACTCGAGGATACGCCGAGTTTTTTCCGGCACAAAATTGGTGCCGAGTTTGGGTTTTTTGGCACAAATTTTGTGCCGGAAAAAACTCGGCTTATACTCGAGTATATGCGGTAATTGAATTTTCAACCGGGAAGCCCAAGTGACACAGGCAGCCCCAGCGTAGGCCTTCTCTGAGGTTCAGAGGGAAAAAAAATAAGGGTGAGTTTAGTTTTCTTTTGAAGTTACAGCCTTCTGCAAGGGCTTTTGGTAAAGCAGAGACACCTTAAAAGATGTTTCACGTTCCCTCTTTTCTTTAGGATGATGGAATCTGAGGATGGTAGGTCTCAGAGGGGCAGGTGTCAGGCTATCTGCAGGAGATGTGTGCCCGCTGGGGACCCTGGGCAGTGGGGGACGTGTCCCTTCTCAGCCCTGCCTGTTCTTCCTCCACAGCTGGGCCTGGGTGCAGAACAAAGAAATGCTTTGCTCTCCCGAATCCCTCTCTCTCCCAGACTGGACAGAAAGGGCGCCAAAGGAAACATCCGAGGGCTGACGTCTCTGTCTCTCTCTCTCTCTCTCTCTCTCTCTCTCTTTCTCTCTCTCTCTTTCACATTCCACTGTAGCAGGCAGGGGACTCTTTTTGAATTAGCTCCGTTTTCTTGTTCAAAGGACAATCTCCAGACAGCATTTAGAGAAGACTGTCTGTAACTTTCTGTGTCTTCTCATGACCGCAACTTCTTTGAGGAATGAGACTATTTCCAGAATAGATTCTAATGGAGATTTTGGACCAGTTTTGAAAATGCTGTAGGGATAAACATTCTCAGATGTGTTGAACTTGGGATGATGTGTGGATACTTTAAAAGGAGCAAAACCAAACAAAATGTAACAGTGGCCTTTTACTCGGACAATAGTGTGATCAGGGGCGGGTAAGCTGTGTATGGCACCGTGAAGCTGTGGCAGGTGGGGCACAGGGGAGGAGAGGAGCGTCCAGCACTTGTAGGTTGTGTGAAGTCATGTTATTTAATCTTCCCCCACTGCTGTGGAGTAGGATACTTCACGTTCTTCTTCATTTATCTCCCCCTGGCTGTACTGAAATATAATTGGTATATAAGAAAACTGCTCATAAGTAATGTGCACAATTGGGTGAGTTTGGGCATATCTATAGAATACGTTCACAACTCATGTTACTATCACCACAATCTAGGTGATAAAAACGTCTGCCACTTTCCAAGAGTTCCTCCTGTCCTTTCTTTTTCTTTTTTTAATGTCACTAACACAGTGTGAAACCACCTCTTAGCATATTTGAATACTCCCAATACTCCACTGTGGACTGTAGGTACCACGTTGTACAGCACGTCTCCGGAACTTCCCTTGTTTAACTCCAGCTTTCCACCCACCGGGCAATGGTTGCCCGTGGAGTAGGGTAGCTTAGGTTTCTATTTACACATGAGAAAATAGGAGCAGAGATGCTCAGCCACTCCCCACCTCACAGCTGGTCAACCCTGCAACTGGGATTTGAGCCTGGTTAGGATGGTCACGTCCAGTGCTCTCTTCGTCCCTGGTGGTTAGTCAGTGTCCTGAAGATGGCATCTGCGGCTGTCCCACCTCGGCTGGGTTTGGGGTGCTTTGTCGTGTCCACTTGGGTTCAGATGTTTCCACTGTAAGAATGTATCAATGGCATTTTGCATCCCGAGACTCTCAGAAACAAATTGGGAAGAACCAGGATGACAACTTGAGTTGTTTCCTTAGCAACTCCATCCCAGAGGACAGAGTATTATGTCTTCATTATCAGAGAATTTGGGTTCTTATCTTGCCTCAGCTGTTTACTAGTGGTGTGACCTCGCTTGGTCTCTCGGAATTCTGTTCTCCTTCAGTGAAATTGGGCCTTTAATAGTTTGTCCCTTACAGGGTTTTGATGAAGATGAAAGGAGATAAGGTAGGCCGGGCACCTTGCCCGTAATCCTAGCATTCTGGGAGGCCAAGGCAGGCAGATTGCTTCAGCTCAGGAGACCACACTGAGCAAGAGTGAGACCTTCTTCTCTACTAAAAAAAATAAAAAAATACAGAAACTAGTGAGGCATTGTGGCAGGTGACAGTAGTCCCAGCTACTTGGGAGGCTGAGGCAAGAGGATCACTTGAACCCGAGAGTTTGAGGGTGCTGTGAGCTGTGAGGCCACGGCACTCTACCCAGGGCAACAGAGTGCAACTCTGTCTAAAAAAAAAAAAAAGAAAGGGAGGAGGGAAGATAGATAATGCAAATAAGTCCTTTGCACAGTGAGAGCTGGGTGGAGTCAGGTGTTGCTATTATGTGTAGTGAACTGAATTAATCCAACAAGTCTGGCTAACCCTCAAAGCCTCTTCACTTGGGTTGGTTTTTTTCTTCCACTGGTGTCTAAAAGGCCAACTTTCAGTCCTGGTTCCTTCATTCTTGCCCCGTGTATTTACTGGTTATTTATAGGGTGGTGGAATTGCCTGGAAGGCTGTTGTATTCTAAAAGAAAACCCAGTGGGGATAAACATTCATTTAAACTTGCAGCAATGTAAACATGAATAAATATTATTGCCTGGACCTGTATTTATTTTCCAGTGAGCTTCACTATTTTGTAGTTTGGGGATTAGGACTTGGTATATTTATGCTCCATCTCTGGTGTGGAGTAAAGACTTGCGAATGTGTCATTGCTCTGTGAAGGAAGGCTCCCTCGACGGGGCAAGCCCAGAGCGCACAGCATCCTAGTGTGGGAATACTTTGCTATTTTCTCTGTCAAGCATTTGAAGAGCTAACAGGTAACTCATAGAATGTATGTTCTGGTAATTAATAGACTTCCAAAAAAATCACACTTAATTGGGAGGCTGAGAAGGGAGAATCCCTTGAGCTCAGTAGTTTGAGACCAGCCTGAGCAAGAGTGAGACCTCGTCTCTACTAAAAAGAGAACAATTATGGCTCTGTGCCTGTAGCTCAGTGGTTGGGTGTTGGCCACATACCCTGGGGTTGGCGGGTTCAAACCTGCTAACAACAAAAAAGGCAGGTGTTGTGGCAGGCACCTGTAATCCCAGCTACTTGGGAGGCTGAGTCAAGACAATCACTTAAGCCCAAGAGTTTGAGGTTGCTGTGAGCTGTGACAACACAGCACTCTAGCACTCTACTAAGGGTGGCATAGTGAGACTCTGTCAAAAAAAAAAAACAACAAAAAACACCTAGCTGGGCTTTGTAGTAGGCACCTGTAGTCCCAGCTACTTGGGAGGCTGAGGCAGGAGGATCTCTTGAGCCCAGGAGTTTGAGTTTGCTGTGAGCTGTGACAACATGGTACTCTAGCCTGCACATCAGAGCAAGACTCTAAAACAAACCAAAACGAAACATGCTTAAATACGGATTTAGATGTCCTAAATCCCCCTACCACTCCCTCTTGGTGCCCTGAGTCTGAGGGGCAGCCCCACCTGTTCGTCACGTCACTGTACTGGTGCTGATGGCTTTCTGAGCACTGGGCCTGCCTCCTTCCTTGTGTCACCTGCCACCAGCTGTATTTGGGCTGGTGAAGGGCACCTTAGTCTCTCATCCAGAAGCATCTCTCACAGGCCTCCTTGTGGGTAACTCAGCTGCTCTTCCCTGAATGCTCTTCCACCTCCCAGCTGGGTCACCAGCCCCATTCTTTGGTTAATATCCCTTCTCTTTCACATTAAAATCATGCTCAAGACTCCTTCACAAATCCTCTTAAATTCTTCATTAATGAACCTGCCTGGTTTCAGTCATGCTAAACATTCCACAAAGCACTTAAGAGGAGAAGAAAGGGAAAAAATAGTAAAACTAACTAATGCCTATTAGATAGCTGACACTTTAAGTTCTATGATCACCATTTTTCAAAGTAGAACCCGAGACTCAGAGAAACCAACAGTCCCACAGGTGGTGTTTTTTTTTTTTTTTTTTTTCCCCCCCCCCAGGCCTTAAAGCTAAATCTGTCTTGATTCAAAGGCCCATGTTCTTTATACAGTAATACTATTTGTATCTTTTGGCTGAGATTATTGTTTTCTTTTAAACTTGCTCATTGTAAAATAAAATACAGGTATAGAACATCGCATAAATCAAATATGTGGCTTAGTGGAGTTTTATGAGGTGAACAATATCCTTGTAAATGCCGTGCAAGTCAACAAACAGGACTGTGCCAGGCACCCCATGGGACCTCCCTGTGCCCACTCCTACCAAAAGTACCCACTGCCTTGACTTCTCCTCTGTGCACAATCCCTTCCTTGCCTTGCTTTTTAATGGCCTTGTCACTCAACCATACATCCTAGATGTCATTGATTTGATGTGCTTTTTGTGATCTATAGATTGCCCTCCATCCCTTTCTTTTCCTTAAAATTTATGCATTGAAGAGCTGGGCTATTGAGTTTTTGTGGTCAAGATTTTGCTGCCTGTACAGGTTGGGACATGGCAATGCATCTTTTTTCCCTCTGCATTCCCCATGAATTGCCAGCCAAATTCAGAGGCTGGCTGGGACTCAGGTTTAACCCCCTTGGCTTTGTGTTTTTCATCAGGGGTAATGTAATGCCTGTTTTCACTCTGTTCTGATATCAGCAAATGCTGATCCTCAAAGCCTGGATACATTAATTTATAGGATTGCAAAATGGTAATGTGTGAATTCAACTATTTTGTTCTTACTGATCGGCTCGAATCATTTTATAAGATAGTCTTATTTACCTTCATCTATTATTGGTTACCCAGAGGCACAGTACGCATAGGAAAGGCAGGAGAAGTGCATGATTCTCTACTGTTATTTACTTATTTTTTTTAGATAATACATTGATTTTTGTCATCCTCAGGAGGTGACCACTTTAAATAATAGATCATAATAAACTCATGGATTTAAATATATAGGTTGAGTTTCAATCCATGGCAATCTTCAGCGTGACTGAAGCCCAACTAGCAGAAGCCTGCTAGCTTCCTTGCTATGTGGGGTGTTGGAGGGCACCAGGCTCATCTCATCTTCACATTTCTTGTCCTATCTATATATGTCTCCAAGAGGCACTTCTCCAATTTTAAATAATAGGAAATTACACTTAAGGGCCATAAGCTAGGAACCACAAATACTTGTTCTTACTGGTTGCTTTTCCAGGGGACATAGGTAGCTAATAAACCAGTGTATGGGTACTTATATTTAGAATTAAAACACCTTGTAAGTTCATGCTGATATCTCCAATTCAAATTCAGGACTTCTATAGGATTTTACCTAAACTGTTCCACCTTATATCATATTTGTATTTTTTTTTCTTCTACATCTGAGGACATAGAAGTTAATAGAATTAGAATATGCTTTACTTTATCTGATATTACATGTCAAAAATCTAGGAACAGAAATACTAATAGTACCACTTCCAAGTCTGATTACTAAAAACAATTTAATAAAATCACTAAAAATAGTTAATAAAGTTTTTTTAGAAGAAAGAATGAAAACCTGACATTATGTTGCTATTGATGAAAGAATATAACAATCATAATCTTTCCAAAGGGATCATAACTTGTCTGATCAAATATTTGAATCCAGAAACTTGTAAATCTCTGCCAATGTACAGGAAATAGGCAAAAATACCTCACTCCATTAAAAAATGGTTATTCTTTATCTAGAATGCCAGATCATTTAGCTATTACATATGTAGTATTATAATCTCTCCCTTTTGGTTCTTGTTTAGTCTTAGTTCTGCAAGTAATTATATATATAGAAAGTTCATCACAAATCATTTTGTGAATGTCTCTCTAGTCATTTTGTTTGCTTAAATCTTGTTTTCTAATTATGAAAGCAAGGGCTCTCCTAATCTATTAAAGAGATTATAATCAATCTATTAATTGATTATGTAGCAAGGGCTCATGGACACAAGATTTCCTGAGTTTTACATATTAATAAGAATCTGATCCTTTTTTACTTGGAGGGCAGTTTTGCTGGGTATAAAATCTCTGGCTCTTATTTTCTTTCCTAGTGTTCTTAAATATGTTTTTCTATTTTCTTTTGGTACAAAAGTTATTTAATAGTCTGATGAAATCTAATTTCATTATTTTATAAACATACTCTTTTTATTCAATATCCAAACAATTTTTTTTCTCATTAAAGTCCAGCAAGTTTATTATAATTTGTCTTGATATTGTTCATTTTGGGTTGAAGTTATCAAGTATACATGATGTTTTTCAATATATGATCTCACTTTTTTTTAATTTGAGGAAAGATTTTGTGTTACAGTTTTATTATGTATTCTGCTCTCTTGCTTTTATTTTATTTTTCAGGGACTACCATCATTCACATTAGATTTTCTTTGGTTATCTCTAATGTGTATCATTTATGGAATCTTTTAAAATCTTTTCTGAAAATTTCTTTAAAAAATTCCTTCCTTTTTATCTTCACAAGTTACCATTATAGTGTTTATTTGCTTATATTCCTTATAATTTGGTCTTATTTCTTAAATAATTTATGTGTAATGTTTTCTTGAGTTTTATCCCCTTGTTTGAGTTTTTCTAATTCTGATTCATGTTAGTCTTTTATGTCATAGCATTTTCTTAATGTCTTTTAGCTTGTTTTATGAAAATATACAAACTATATTACCATTTTGGTCTTCTTTTCAGCATGTCTTTTTGGCATGTTTTCATTGTTTTTAGGGATCTCAGTAGTTTATCTTATAGTCACTTTGTGTGGGAATTCACCTATATGCCTTTGTATGCTCACTTTTATGTGTATTTAGATTTACCAACATGTTTAGAAGGAGGATGAACTCCTACAGCAGTGATTTTCAAGCAGTGTCACAAAATTTTTTCAAGATCATTCATTAAATTATTTTCAAAAGAAGTTCAAAGAACAGTAAGTATATTCTTTTCTTGACTCTTTTTTTTTTGATCAACCTAATTAAAGTGTGCCACATAAGTTTAACTATAGGCTCAAATGTGCCCTGAGATGAAAAATGTTGAAAACACTGTTGAAATGTTGAAAACCTAGAGATTGCTAGCTTGGTGGAGCTCCTACTTGGGTTGTTTTTGCAGAGTATTAGAAAACAAGTGGCAACTTGCTTTCTGAGATTTCCCGACTTTCCTTCCCTTCTGCCCTGTCCCGATGTTTTGTGTGCCTTCTCTTTCCTTTGTCGCTATTGTCCCCAAGCTGCTTAATTTGTGTCGCATTCCTGATGGTGTCTCCTTAGGTAGACCCCTTCCTTGGCTAGTTAGTTTGGAGGGTGCAGAGTTGCTGACTGGCTTGGGCCCTCCAAACCTCATAGCTGCAGCCCCTCATGCTCCTCACTGTGGAGATGGAAAACATCCTCAGCGTTGTCTGCTTTCCTCAGCCCAGCCCAGCATACTTTCCAGGGGATACCCATTGCTTGCCTGGGGCCCTCCTGTGTGCCACCTCACCCTGCTCTTTCTCTGTTTTCTCCCTCATGGATGCCAGTGATGAATAGGTACTGGGAGTAGGGACTTTAGGTCTCCCCACTTGTATTTCAGGATTTTCAGAGAAACCTGGTCACCTACTTTCATCATAGATGTTGTCTGTCTTGCTTTCTCTAACTACATGCTCTGTTTTATGTAAAGATTTTGCAAGATCCAAAATTGTGCTGTTGATACCACAGCCATCTCCCACTAACAGGTGCAGGAGAGGTTTGCATCTGTTTGCTTGTGATGTTGTGCCTGTCAGCTGGGTTCTATCCAGCTGCTCCCATGGGGCTGATGGGCTCCCAGGAGACAGAGAACAAGCTTCCCTTTTCTTCCAACAAAGCTTGTTACCAGGCTGAGTAATGCTCTGAATGGCAACGATGGAGCTGCCTCATGGTGACTGTGTATATGGTAAATAACAACTGGTCCACATTTCTGTATTCAAATTCAAGAGGCCGCTGGCCTCTGTCTTTTAATGCTTCTTAAATTATCCAGAACTAGTAGCATCTTCTACAGTCAGATTCCCAGAATACACCCTAACATCTTCACCCTTCCCAACTCTACCTTAGAAGACTGTGAGCCAAGATTGATAGCTAACCTTGCTTCCTCCACCCCCTTTTTGCCTTGAAAACATTTGTTTGGTCTGTGTACAGGACATTCTGTTATGAAAGCACAGGGGCATGTGTATATGAATAACCTGAAGTGAAAATAAGTAAATTAATTAGCATCTAGTAGATTCTTATTGTTAGGTGGGAATGCAGCCCTTCCTGTGGGGATTGGCGTTAAACAAAATGATTGATAAATGGTTATATTTGCACAGTGTCACTCAGTGATATAATCATGCCTTTTGTAAATATTTAGTCAAGAGAGCAATCCAGCTGTTCTCAGTCAGGATTCATCCAGGCAGCCCGGGCTCTGATTTATCTCTTGAGCTGTCTAAGCGTTGAGGAAGCTCACATTTTTATGAGCCTCTAAATACCCATAATAGTAAACAGTGAAAATGATGGCCGTAATAGCAATAGCCCAAGTAATTATAAAGAAGGATATCTGTGATAGCCAGGAGTAAGAATAAGGAAGAAGCTATATTTTTTCTTCCTTTGTGGAGAAATACATCACTACCTTTACCTTTAAAACACTGCTAATTCCACGATGCCAATCGCCTCTGCTTATCAGGCTCATAAAAGACCTGTGAGTGAGACCAGCAAGGTCTGGTGGACTGAATTTTTCACCTTTGACCATTTCTTGACCAAAGAATAAAAGACTATTCTAGATGTACTTTCTTATTTTCAAATTTCAATTTTATTAATTTTTTTTTTTTTTTTTTAAGACAGAGTCTCACTTTGTCATCCTCATTAGAGTGCTGTGGCATCTCACAGCAACCTCAAACTCTCGGACTCAAGCAATCAGCCTCTCAAGTAGCTGGGACTACAGACCCCGGCCACAATGCCTGGCTATTTTTAGAGGCAGGGTCTCACTCTTGCTCAGGCTGATCTTGAACCTGTGAGCTCAGACAATCCACCCACCTCAGCCTCCCCAGAGTGCTAGGATTACATGGAATGAGTCATCATGCTTGGCTATGAAAAAGTGTTCATTTTAGGAGTGTAGAATTGGAGTATTTGGGGAGGAAAGATTATTTTCCTGGCCCTTTAGTTGCTCCATGAGGGCAGGAGCAGGGAAGGGTGGAGGCTACTCCATGCACCACAGGAGAGGAGCTGTTCTGCAGCCCCTGCCTCTAGGAGAGGGAGGTGAGACCCCTCAGAGGCAGGCCCTGTGTGTGTCTGTAGTGTGCAGACATAAGGACCCACCCAGGAGATAAGAAGAGTCAAGTTAGAGAGGGGGTGAGGCAGGGCTGCCGCTGGAGGGGTCAGCAGGAGCAGAAATAGAGATGCCAGGTGCACCTGTCGGTTGTACAGGGCCTTTCCTGCTCCATTCAGTAGCTGGTGTGATTTGCTGTCGCCAGGACCCTGGACCGGGAGAATGTAAGCGCACGGATGCTGAGAGTGTTCGCATTTCACTGCCATTACTTTCTGGGTTACCCTGGCCAACTTCTTTGCTGTATACTAGGGTAGAGTTAAGGGAATTGGGGTAAGTAACCATCATGTTCTTATAATAAAAATATACCTTAAAAATTTATGTTGATTGTTTTTCTTTAATTAAAAAGGATCTGTATGTGAGTATCAGCTTCAGTGAAATCTTCTGTGGTTCATTCTCACTTAGAGTTTTGTGTTATGTTTCCGCTTGTGTAATGAGCCACTGGGCTTATTAAATATATATGTGTTTTTTCATGTCAAGGGGCTGACTGCTTCAAAAGATGGAAAAGGTGAGACAATTTTCCAAAAGGGAAATTGGCTAAATTAATTCATGGGGAGGCACGCCAGAAGACAGTAATAATATATTTATGTATATATATAGATATGCTAAACAAGTAAATGTTGCCTGTGTCTAACCACTTCAGAAGGAGATAGTAAGAAACGTGAGTCAAAGGTGGGCAAGAACTCACTGTGAAATAAAAGTAAGGTATAGAGAGCTTTCCCCTGAAAATTCCAGCTGAGAGCTAGGATGGGCCTTGTTGATATAACAGAGGGAGTGGGAAACAGCTTGGCCCATTATGGATGTTATAAAAATCATATAGTTAATTAAAGATCTTCCCTGAAGGTGGTGACATTCTAAGGCAGAATCTTTAGAGAATCTTTCTAGATTTTGATAAGTACTTCCTCACTTAATTACTACCTTACTTCCATAAGTAACTAGAAACCACAGTGAAAACCCAATTATTTACATTATTCCAATTGATATTTCCTCATAAATTACACTTTTGTTTTTCAGACCCATTACATTTCCTGTGTGGCTAATTATATTAGGCAGTTCCTTTAATTTATACACCGTTTCCTGCAATTTGCACTCATTTCTCAGAAAATGCTTGGTAAGCATCCCCATCCTTTGCTTTTAAAGAGCAGACCAAGGTTATTGCAAGCATCCAACTTCTTTAAGGACTGGACACTTCCTTCCAGCAGTCATACAGACAGGTGCTTTGATATGAGGTGCTAATAATAAGGTCTGAGGCTGTGGGTAGAAATGCAAATTTAAAGGAGCAAATTGGAGATGTGGCATGAAACCTTCATAAGAAGTGGTTTGGTGTAGGGGATGGGCAGCACAGCCCATGAACTCACAGATTATTTATAAATGAACAGCATGCTCTAAAAGAGATTTAAATTCCACAGGCTGGATTATGTTTTTTTCTATGCTGCTCTGTCTTGATAGTTTCATCCATATCTGAATCAATTTAGTAAGAGCCTAGTTATAAGTGACACTGTGCTCTACATTCTACCAACATGCTTTCATGGAGCAGTGTTTTTCAAGCTTTATTTAACTATGAGAACCATTTTTACAAGGTTTCCAAGCAGAAGCCCAAAAGAGATAAAAGTGGCTTGCTTGCTTGAAGCAGGGACATCCTCTTCCTTCGGTTCCTTTCTGATTCTGGTCCTGGTGAGTCAATCCATTGATTCATTAAGAAGCATGGTTTCTACACAAATCACTTACAAGGTATTAAAGACAAGGCTGGCTTCATAGCTATGTAGCCTGAGCAGCCATACAGGGCTCTTGTTTTAAATACTCTGCTGCTATTGTCTTGAAATTCTTAATCATTTTTGAACAAGAGGCCCTGTATTTTTATTCTGTAATGGATCCTGTGAATTATTTGGCTAGTCCTGATTTTAGGAGGTGCTAGAGGGGAAAAATAATGAACCAAACAGGAATTGTGGCCCTAAGGAATTTCTAACATACATCTTTCTAGTTATTTAAAATCTAAGCCCTGTGGCCTCTCTGGGCATATCCTCAAGAAAAGGACAGGGAGCCACGCTGCAGGCCCTGACTCTGGCGGTCAAACTGCTGTCTAGCAATGCACAGACTGATCTGGAGGGGATTTCCTTCCTCCAAACTGGAGGCCAGTGACTCCCACATGACATAGAGATTCCAAGAGCAGATTTTGGGCACACTTTTTTGACCTCAAGTGGATGAGGCATTTCTATATTTAGCAATCCTGTCTGTGTTTGTGAATTTCACTGCATTTAGGACCCTGGAGAGTTCATTCATTTTTTCCCTCCTTGTAGAAGCTGTTAGAACTCAACCAAGAAAGTGTAATAAAAAGATGACCGTCTCAGGTGTTTGCCAGGGGACATGCCTGGGCTATGAACAGGAGGATCATAAAACATTTGTGCTGTGCTCAGAGGGGCCATTCAACTGGAAATTCCCTTCACTGCTCAATGTGAAGTAACCAAAATAAGCAGATACTCTCAGTAGCCTCTGTCTTGCGAGGTTTTCTCTCCCTGTGGTCTATAATAGTCCAGGATTTGGACTGTGGCCTGGTAGAGGGACTTTCCTTGGCAATAAATAGAAGGCCATAAAGAAAGAAAAGGGGAAAGAAAGTAGATTCTGAAATAAACAGCATGATGAAAGGGAAATTGTACTGCTCAATAAAATTGGAGAATATCAAGCTTTACTTATCTGTTCTTAACAATAGCCCTCACTCACCTCAAACAGTGAGTGTAAAAGGGAGATACATTTATTCACTTCTCTTATTTTCAGGCTCAGAGCTCTTTGTGGAGTTGGTGAACATTTCCACTGCTGCCGTCCTGAAAGGCTGGGGCAGCGACGTGAATCTGGGAGATGAGGGAGGGGGGCGGGCATGCTTAACCCTATCATTTGGGACTCTGGTGGCAGATGACGGAAACTGAACTCAAACTAGCTTAAGTAAAAGGGGAGATTTCTTTTCAAAGATACTGACTCTTGGGACCCAAGGAGAAATATGTGGCTCATCTCAGGAAAAACAGGATCCAGGGTCTTGAGCTTTTAGGATTGCTTGGTTTGTTGTCTTTGTCTGCCCTACCCTTCCATTTCTGTTTTTCCTTTTGCCAATAGGTGTTTCTTTCTGGTCCGACAGTGAAGATGGTCGCCAACTGTTTCCAAGCATCATGTTTTGAGTCCAGTCCCTAAGGAGGAATTAGCTTCTCTGCTTCAGTTTCCATGTTAGTTTCTACAGAAGAAATGTGATTGGCTCAGCTTGGGGCAGGTGGTGACCATCTGGACCAATCAGCTGAGGCTAGGAGTGTGCATCACAGTGCCCTAGGTGAGAATCCAGAGCTGGTTGGGAAGGGGCGGGGTAGTTTCCAGAAGAGGTGGGAGTGCCAGACACACAGGGGTTTACTCCGCATACACCAACTGTAACCCAGCAATCCATTCAATTCTTACAGACAAATGTATTTTTTTTCCTTGATAATGCAACTAACCTTAATAGATGGCAGAATGCTATTTTATAGTGTATCTGGATTTTTATCTAGGGTTTTGAGTGACTTTCTTATAATATTTGCATAGACAAGATGAAACTGTGTGAGCCTCAGGGGCAAGGGACACCAGAAGGGGCAAAGGGAAAAATGCAGCAAAACCACTTGGTTTCAAGGGAGAGGTTTCCAGGAGGAGCTGAGTCTACACTGGGCAAACTGGTTCATTTGGATGGGGCATCAGGACCGTCCAAGCTCTGAGGAAAGCTGATTACAGGAACAGGGGAGGGACCTCAGGCTTTTTGAAAAGCTGGGGTGGCAACTGGAGCCCTGGAAGGCTCCTCCTAGCCCAGGGAATTGGGGAGAGAAAGCAAAGGGGGAGCAGAGAGTGAATTCAAGGAGATTTTGCAGACTTCATCCCTCTTATTCTTGAAGTAGCTATGGCCCATGCCTGACCCTAAGGGCGTGCCTAACAAGATGCCAACGTTAGTTGGCTAAGTTCACTGCTTAGTGAATGGCCAGTGTGTGGAGTAATGAGCTAATACCAAGCAACAAAGAAACTAGTGGCCATTGCAGGGCTCTTCTCTAGGCTCCACTTCGTTGAATCAATTTATTAATAATTTGAATGAAGACAGAAGGTCAGTCCACAAATCTATGTAGGATAGCAGTGCTTCAAGACAGAATCTAGAGTCACAAAAACTCAATAGGCACAAATAACGGGTGTGAATAAGAGACTGTAATTTGTCTAAATGTGAAGTCCTCCACTGAGGTTTAAAGATTGACTGTGAAGGTACAAGGCAGGGTGTTGATGGCTGGAAAATTGGACGGTTACTATGAAAAGACCTTGGATTTTCTTTTTTTTGAGTCTTACAATGTTGCCCTCAGTAGAGTGCTAGAGTGCTGTGGCATCACAGCTCATGGCAACCTCAAACTCTTGGGCTTGAGTGATTCTCTTGCCTCAGCCTCCCAAGTAACTAGGACTACAGGTGCCTGCCACAATGCCTGGCTACTTTTTTTGTTGCAGCTGTCATTGTTGTTTCGCTGGCCCAGGCCATGTTCGAACCTGCCAGCTTGGGTGTATGTGGCCAGCGCCCTACCTGCTGAGCTACGGGCACTGCTAAGACTTTGGATTTTGAGTCAGTTACCTGAAGTCAACAGTGTGAATGAAGATCCCCCACCTCAGAGAAAGTCTAATTAGTATCCAAAAAATGGGAGGAAGTAGTCTGATCCTCTCATGAAGTCAGATGATATGAGCAGTTTTCGTTGAATTCTTAGCATGTGATGGACCCAAATTGGAACTGTCCAGGGTAGGAGAGGGAAATATCTGGAAACCACAGTATAAGAACAGATTAAAAACTGAATGTGGCTCTTCTCGCCAAGTGCTGAATTTGCCATCCCTAGGTGTGCCGGCGTCTCAGGAGTCCCATCGAGAGGATTCTCTCTGAGGGTAAAAGGTTGAACTGCTTAGACTCTCATTTTCCTTCTGACTCTAAGACTCTTGGAGACCAGGTTTGGTGTGAGCTCTGCCAATGAAAAGCAGAATGATTTTGGGCAAGTCACATACAATCTGTGAGCCTCTGTAAAATGGATTATAATTCCGATCTTTTCTTTCTCAAAGGATCAAATTTCAAATGTGGGAAAAAACAACAACAACAACAACAAAAAAAAAAACAGGTGAGAGAGAGAAGATTGAAAACTTTATACCCCTCTGCCCTTGTATGGTTTCATTGTGACTATATTTCCCAGACAGCTGCCAACCTCCAGGGGCTCTGCTTGCTCCGGGCTCACCCCGCGTGCTCCAGCCCCTGGAAAGTTTTGTTCAGCAGTTTACACTTGTGCTTTGAAGCCATCTATCAAAACTCCCCTGCCAGGAACTGCATTAAGATGTTGGCAGCAGGTCCCCAAATGTGCTGCTTGTTCCCATGAAGGAACGTTGGAGCAGAGTGGAGAGAGATTTTTCTCCTTTTTCTGCCAAACAACATTATGGTGCCATCTACAACCTACCAAGGCTTCTTCCTCAGGAACTTTTTGTGACATTAGGGTGCGCTAACCTCATGGCACTGCTGGTTAGTCCTTTCTGAGTTTTTTAAAATTAATATAATAGGATGCTAGTTCTGACTAATGACCCTGTAGCTGTGGTGTCGCATGTCCCTAAGGCCCTTCAACCCTTTTCTGAGCACAGTGTAGAGGCAGGACCAAGCGATCTGTCCGCAGAAAAGGATGAAGACAGTTTGTAATTCTATAAAACACTTTGAGGCTTTCAGAAGGTGCCATATACATCAATAAATAATCATAATTCTCACTCTCTCTTCTTTGTAATACTCCCTAAGAAGGTTGAAAATAAAATTTCTTTTGCTATTGATTTTGTCCTTCATACATTTGGCAAACATTGATTTTTCCCTTTCCTAATGGAGCAGAAGCCAATGTAGCTGTATTTCATTGACTGTGCTCTCTGAACCCAGCGTCACAGCTGATGTTAGCAGGACCACAAGCGTCTCCCAGGGATGCCAGCAGTAGTGGTTTAAGTCGAGGGGGCTGGGTCTTACAAGGGTGGGGCCCCCACACCAGGCGTATAGCAGGCTCTTGGTCACCCTCTGGGTTTGGCACATGTCTGGATATTCAGATTGACTCGGGAAGGAGAATTTTGTATATGAGAATGTTGCAGTAATGGGGAAAAGACGAGTGAGGGGCTCAGAAGGAAGAGTGGGAGAGAAGGGGAGATTTGAAGTGGCTGTTTGTTCCATGGGATTAAAGCTCTTTGGTTTTGATTACATATACAAAGGGCGAGAGTTGACATAATTATCCTGATAATGAAGGTTAAAAAGGTTTCTCCTGAAAACCCAGATAATTGAAACTAATGTCTCTTTTGGCTTGAGTTGCCTAGATAATAGCTTCAGTCCTGTACCTCACTTTGCACACGTAGACTCTCTGAGCAGAAATTCTTGCTGTTTGCATGTTGGAATATCAGTAAATCTGAACTGCAGCGCATCTAAAGCAGACGAGCCAGCCGGCTGGTTTTCCAAGTAAGACGACAACTGTAGTCTCATTCTTTTTTCTTTTAAATGATATTAACCGGCACGTTCAATGAAAATCAAAATGCATTTGGGCAGAATTCCTGGAACTTACAGATTTTTAACAGTTTAACATATATATCCACTTTTAAGAAGTCAAGCTGGGGAAAAAATTAAAACACAAAAATCGGTGGCTTTACAAACACAGACACGCAGGCATGGAGGCTGAATAGTTCTCCTTTGCTAAATATACAGCGCCTTCGTCTGAGACATAAATATGAACACCGCCTAAGTAGGTCAGATCTGAGTTCGGGCTTTTCAGAAGACTGGAAAGCTACACCGTGAATACCCACTTCAAAGCCAGAATCCATTTTTTGTGTGCACATTTTGTTCCTGAGAAGTTTTCCATCTGTTCTCATGTCATGGCTGTGCCACCGAGCCATGTCCTCAAACTCTCTGAATTTCTGGCAACTCACAGACTTGAGTGTCTCCGGTGGCAGGTAGAAGAGATAATTGGGAGACCTTTGCAGCCAGTGCAGAGAGTGGGGGGCATCCTGGGGAACAAAGCGGGGTGGGGTGCTCTGATTACCGTGAGACTGCTGGGGTCTCTTTTTTAGCTAAAGGATGTTGAAAGGGGAAGGAGAGGTGGGAGAGTTTCCTCTGGGGCTTTGCATGAAATGAACACAGCACTGACAGGGGTTAGTGAAGTCGGTTCATCTCCTCCTAGGTACTGGCGCTGTTCTGAATTCAGGATTCTGACAGATTTAAACCCTTCTCATCGGCGGCAGCGCTGCAGAATCTGCCTGTCACTTTTTCAAATGAATCTCTCTGACTCCTTTTTCGTGGAGCTCTTCAAGGGGAGGAAACTTTCACTAAGGTGTCACTCAATCCACCCACCCAGACACCCACTGCTCCTCGAGACTGGCAAAAAAGAAAAAAAAAATCTGAATTTTATACACATTTGAGAGAAGCGCTTCAAGCCTCCTTCCGTACGTGTGATTTATGGAATGTGACACGATCCTGTGGTATAGTTATCAAAAAGCCGAGGTTTCGGGGGAGGCAGGGTATGAACGAACTTTCTGTTATTTTCTCAAGCTCCAGATCTCACTAATAAGAGAAGGCACGTTTTTTCTCTTCACTGATTGGTGGGCGCCAGTGGGTTCTAATGGTGCTACACATGTGAGCCCCACTTTTGTCTGCTTTTGGAAATGAAACCATGTTTGGGGCAGAATAATTTTCTCTGCCAGCCACGCACTGGTTCCACACTCTACTCATGGCTGATATTACAGGGTGCCCCCAAACTCACCCCTAAAGTCTCCATAAAAGGGAAAATGGGAAATTACAGCTAAATGTACCTTTATTTGCAAAATATGGTAGAACCTCCATAGTTGACCACATCCCTACATTGACCACCTCCTTAAGTTGACCTGATTTTCATAGACTGGACATGCACCACGTGTACATATCAGTATAATAGGCCCAGTTCCTTACGTTGACCACCTCTGTGTGCTGACCAGTTTGTTATAGTCCTTTGGATGGTCAAGTCACAGGGGTTCTGCTGTATTCACTACAAATTTTATAAAGTATTTATAAAATATTCTCTACATGCTGGCCATCTCTCTGTAAAACTTTACAGAGGTGCATTTAGCTACAATTTCCCATTTTCCCTCATTTTCCCTAAGTGTGGTGACTGTAGGGGTGACGTTTGGGACATGCTGTAAAACCAATATATCTCAAGGCAGCCTCCAGTCTTTCTTATTGGAATGCAGGGAACGCCAGGGCAATGTCGCATCAGCCCTCCTAAGTCAGGAGGCCGCAACAACAAATGCCTGGTGAGTGGAGAGCTGCAGGGAGGAGCTGTGGGAGCCAGGCATTGCCTGGGCCTGTAGTGCTCGCGCCTGGGAGCAGCCTGCAGCTTGTGCGGAGGATATGGGTTCTGCTCTCTGCCCTGCAGACGCTGTGACCACAGAGAGCTGGTTCCACACCTCTGAGCCTCAGTTTCTCCATCTGTAAGAGGAGAAGGTAGAGGTGGCTGTTGAGGGATCTCCTAGTGCAGCTGTGCATGTGACTTCCATGGGTGTGTGTGGGAGGAGTCTAGCATCTGTGCTCTGATGATTCCTCTTGGTTCTTGGGATTCTCCCTCTAACTGGTTGTGGATGGAGATTTGATCTGTGAGGTGACCACTGTGATGCTTTCTTCACGTTTTACGTGTGGCCACTCTGAGGTCACCCTTGTCTCCCGACATTCCCTAAGCAATTTTAGCTGTACACTTTTTTCTCCTTCAACTGAAAGGAAATCCTTGGCCTGAAGTTGAGAAGTGGCCTAATATGGTAGGAAGGGTCCTGGAGGCTATTTGGAAAAATTGGATCTTGGTGTTGGCTCCATGACTGTTTTGGGGTACCTGCCTGTCTCCTTCCTTTGTTAGAGCCCACAGCCCCCCCCCCCCCCATGCTGAAGGGCAGGCCATGGTGGCCCATGTTTCTGCCGCAACTGATGGTGTCATCTTGCCTGGTCTCCAGCCCCAAGATGAGCCAAGCAGATTCGTAATCTGCAGGATCTGAAGAGACATGGAACCTGTGGGTAGAAGGTGTGGGGCACTGAAGCTGGGTCATAGGCAGGTGGAACCAGACTTAAAGCATAGGAAGTAGATAATTAAGATCTTGGTAGAGAACAGAAGGGAGCAATACTCAGGAGGAAGCAGAGGGCTGGTGACTTCCACCCCCTGCAAGGCCCCAGGTGGATCCTGCAAGAGTCCCCTGTGCTCTTGTAGCAAATCTTCCTTTACTCAATGAAGCAAGCTTGAGCGGGTCTATCTTTACTACAACCTAAAATCCCCCTACTCAGAGCTTGCATGACCTTAGTCCAGCCATTTCTCCTCTCAGCTCTCAGTTTCATCTTGCATAAACTGAGGCCATTGACTTAGAGGAATCTATGCTTTTACTGACTTACACTGTCTGTGTATGAAGTCCTGGAACCCAGGGGCTGCTTTGTTCTGCTTGGGCTGTATATGACGATGTGCTTATCAAGCCAATCAAGGAGCTGGCCGGGGGAAGAGCCGCTCCCTGCCAACCGGTATGTGACGGTTTAGAGGAAAGGCCTCCTCAGGCCTGTCCTGTTTTATCCTCCAGTGAACGTAGACAATGTCAGAGAAAGATTCTGGCACCTCCTGAGTGCTTTCACTCTGAACAAGCAGCAAGAGTGAGTACAGCCTTGTTGATTATACATCAATTTGATGGACTAACTATGGAACAGTAATTAAACAAAAGAGAACATTCAGAAGTGCTTATTGCTATTCGCTGTCTGTTCATTCCCCAGAGTCCTACAATAAATAGAACCGTAAGTATAATTAATACCTGCAGGTCTGATTACCCATTTAGGATAGGCTATAGTGGACCAGAGGTTAAACTTTCAAAGATATCTTACTGCGAGTGATGTTGAAAATGTCTGTGTTTGTCTGTAGCTGAAGTCTGCCAACTGTGTCCTGCTGTGTGTGGGGAGCCCAGCAGAGGTGGCTCCCATAGTCAAAATTTGGGGGTCATAACAGGGTGGGCAGGCCGAGCAGCACTGCCCAGATGAGCCTGGGCTACACACGTGTTTTCTTTCTCTGCAGGCCTTGAGGCTCTTGGTGCCTTGCCCTGGCACTGCTGATGTGCTGCCGCATTTCTGTTGGCACCTGTGAGGCTGCTGTTCCCCTTCCCATGGCAGCCCAAATCTAGTTTCTGCAGGCTGAAGCAGGCAGAGGAGTCTGCCAGGTAGCTGAGACAGACACACCTTGCATGCAGAAGTAGTTGCCATGAAGCTCACTGCCTGGTCCATTACAACCGGGGCTGTCTAGGGACCAGCTGTTATGGTCGTGATTGTCACCAAGATCTTCACTGGAGCACTGAGTTTGGTTTATATCCATCTCATTTAGAGGATGTTACAAGGAAAGGCGTAACCCACAGTGTTTCTGTGAGATGAGGCCCCACCAGGGCCTAGCTCAGCTCACTGCCTGGTATGTGAAAGTGTTCACCACATGGTTAGCTCTCACATCACAATCAGTGATTGTCTGGGACCTTGCTAAGAGCTTCTCATTCACCACTTCACTTAATCTTCAACATCAACAACAACAACTGTGATTCTCCCCATTTTATAGCAGAAGAAGAAACTAAGGTCCGGGGTTTATGTAACTTGTTGATGATCACAAAGCTGGGATTCCAGTGCAGGTTAACCTGACCTTGAACTCTGTGTCACTAACAATCACACATGACATGAAGGAAACTGGGGGTGTGTGTGGCCCTTGACCTCTGAGTGCTGGGCTGAGAGCCAGGGAGCTGAGCAGGTGCTTTTTCAGTCTACTGGTGTAGACATATTTGGGATGGAGGAAGATATAGCAGCTTGTACAGCCCTTCTATGGGAGAGTAAGAGGCTCGAGAGTATTCCTATGTGCGCTGGGGTGAAGTCAGGGCTAAGCAGTATTTTTACAACAAGAAAATTAAAGGAAAAAGTGTACCGAAGGTATAAAGAAATAAAGACTGAAGAAATAAAGAAAGAAATAAAGACTGAGGGGAAAATTGAGTTAGTAACAAAAGGGAAGAAAGGCAGAGAAAGGAAAGACAAAAAAGAAAAATAAACTAAATTAAAAATAAACGAGGCTGGAGGGAGCAACAGACAATGGGGGAAAATAACAAGGTGATCGCGCCTGAAGACAAAGAATTAGCTGTCCCAGAGTAAGCACGGGTGTACCGGGCAGACATCAACAGTGGTGCTATGTAGTAACGCAGCTCTTGCTGGGTCAGACTTGATTTTTAGCCAGGGATCATGCCATGCTTAATAAAACAAAGAAAAGGGAAACCACATTCTTCGTCTGGGGGAAAAGTGCTTGATGTACTGCAGGAGATGCTTCCGTTTGCTTCGACAACTGTGGCTGTGTTGTCTACAGGCAGCCTCTGGACCAAGCCTCTCACAAGCCGGGCTTGTGAGAACCTAATTAATGAGGAAAGATCTGCAGAAGCTCCCATGAGCAAGAGTGAAAAGATATGTTGAAATATTTTTAACCACATGGAACATTTGGAAACAGTTTGGAACAAAGAGAAGGTATCTAAATAGATGTAAACAGGAATCTATGTTTGTTAGATCTGGCATCAAAAAAATTACTGATATTCCCAGATAAGCCCAACTCACTAAATGGGTGGTGACCCAAAGCCATTTCTGAATTCAAACCCTGATTTCTCATACAAAATCTACCGTGAGTCTTACATCAATCAGCTTTCTATTGGCTTCCAGAAGAAGCTTGCAAACCTTCTTATATGATCTCCTGTCCGATTTCCCCTGGAATTAAATTGGGGTCCTACAGATTTGTAAATGAACAGGCCAACCTTGTTGACAACATAATAAAATATACTATTGGAGAGAATGCTGCTCATTGCTTAGGCCCCAGGAGCTAAGAAAGGCGGGGCTGAGCCAGGCCTGAGCAAGGTAAAACCAGGCTCGTCTTTTTTCTTTCCCTTTTCTTTTTTCCCCTTAAGGAATCGCTTAACTGTATGGTTGATACAGTGAAGTGTCACATAATCAATTGAAAAATTAAGGTGAAAGAAAAAAATACCTTGTTGATTGTGCTATAGCAATAGTCTCATTATGTAGATGTGGTGTGAGTCTACGCGAGGAAATGGAGTGAAAAGTGAAGAGGAAAATTGAGGCAATTTCCTGAGTTATTCAAGGAAAAAAAAAATTCTCTTGCCTCAATTATTCATATAGTACTTTTCTTTGAAACTGAAGAGAGTGGGAGAGAAGGGGAGGGCGAAAAGAAAGAAAGCTTGATTGCATTAATTCTCCACTTCATTCTGTAGATTAAGGCACATCTATAGACATTATTACTCATCCCTGTACACTGCAGTTTACTTCTTGACAAAATATTTCTTTGCCATTGTGTATATGCAGATTTCACCCACCCTATGTTTTTTCTAGTTAAATGGTGAGGACTTGAACTGACACTATCCTTTTTTCCCCCATAAATAAGATGCCTACAAAAAGACTAATTTCCTAGTAATCCAACTTATTCCAAACATTCCACCCACAAGACAGCAAGTCAGGGAGAAGTAGAATTGTGCCTGTAGATGCAAGTCATGATTATCACCAAAAGATCGATTTCACTTTCCCGTCATTGATGGGGGAGGGGATGTGCCAATGTTTGGACCTAGGCTGGAAACAAACAACACTGGTGTGTGTTCCACCACAGCTACCCTATGTAGTGTGCAGGCATCATGGTAAATTGGAGTGGTTTTGTAGTTGTAGTGCTTATTAGGACAAATTTCTGGCAGAGCAGTTACTTGTCCCAACAAAATCAGTATTTGTGACAATTTTCCATGAGCCGGTAGTAAAGTGTTTTAGGAAAGGGCATCATTTTTTTTTAATTCCCACACAGTCTCTGTATGGGCTAATGGTATCTCTGGTTGCCAATTATCTTAAGATTTAGATAATACAGTCCAAACCCAGAGAGGAATAGTGGAAATGATTATTTGGGGAAAGAAAACTTCAGAAGAGATGCTAAAGTAATAGGTTTACAGAGCCAGGAAAGAAGAATATTAAACAGTATTAATACTGGTCTTCCAGAACACGAGGGACGACGTGGCGGCCTGGGTATGTGGCTCATCGTGGTGTCCAACAAAGGCGAGCGTGAAATCAAAGGGGCTTAAATCTAATGGACTTAAAGTATTTCTACTTAACTCAGATAAAATTACTTAATGGGAGCTTTGCTAGGACTAAGCTCTAACGTGGCACCAATTTCATAATAAAGTGGGACCTTCTTAGAGGAGGGATTTCTGCTGTTAGTGTCTATGACCTTATGTACCTGGTGTGCGAAGTGAAAACTTGGGGAAAAGCTCAAAGCCCTCACGGTGGTGTGTCTGTGTAACCGAGGGCTTTTCAGCCACTCTCGCTCACTCATAAACTGGTGCTTCTTCAAGAGTGGCCTGAGCCCTAAGCACCCATTATCAATGCCAAGTTCGGCAGCCACCTCAGACACATGGTAGAAGGGCCCCTGGATGCTACATTATCTCATGTGTGCTTGTTTGCAAACTACTAAATTAAGCTACTAAACTAAACTATGAGATATTTGATGTGAATCCGAGATTATTCATTTTTTTATGCATAGTCTTTTGTATATCAGACTCTCAACAAAGTACTGTGTACGTGGCATGAATCTCTGAATCATCAAAGTACTGAACTAACAATAAGGTAGATAATCAAGTTATATTTAAATAGCAGCAACTATGATTTTGTGCAATTTTTGGGATTATTAGGTAAATATCACTTCAAGTTTTTGAAAAATTAGAAAATTATAAAGCTTATTAGTAAATATAGACCGTAACACTCTGATGACTGTTAAACAAGGCTTAGCCTGGTCTGAAAGCCTTCTGGTTGTAAAGATTTGTTTCCAAGCATTTTTTATGTTGACAAATGCATTTTGTATATGACAACAAAAAGAAGAAATCAAGGGATTTGTCTATTTGTCAGTGAAGAAGAAATAAGAAGTCCTGATAGGTGGTACATAACTGAGAAAAATCCTAAATTTGTGCTTGCAACAACATTAACAAACTGGAGCGAAACAGTGTTCTACAGTGGAATGGAAGGATAGAACCCGTCAGGAACCTAGAACCCACTGCCTTCCCTCTGCACGTGTGCGCCCTTTCTCTCTCTCCCTTCTCCAGTTTACCATCTGCTATAGAATTCAGCAGTTATCTGGTAAGTGGCAATTTTTGCTGTGAAGGAGGAAAGAAGGGACAGGTTTCATCACTACAAAGGTACCCCGAGAATGTGCCTGGGGAAGCTCTGCAGGCTGTGAAATCTTGAGCTTCCCTGCTCACCTTTCTCCCCGGACTCGGCGTAGAAGCACCACCTCTTTTGCCCTGGTATTTGGTGTCCCCCTTCAGTCCTCCTCTCGACCACCCAGTTTCATGCTCAGCAGAGGTGTTTTTAGTTCATGATTTCAGCTCTTGCTACACAGTCACAAAACTGACCTAGGTAATACATTCAATTAACCCTGAGCCCCCTTTTAACCAATTCAATTTCTTGCTCTGCCAACAATTTCAACTGTGCTAGCAAAACCACGGTTTGAACTCTTTTCTGAATGATTCTTTGGCCATAGCCTGTCCTGGGTGGGCAGGGGAAGGGGGAGCCTGTTGTTATTGCTGAGGGCCAAGAACTCACATCTCCTCACCCCACCCCACTGGGATTTAATGAGTCTCAAATATGTGCCAGACTGTGTGGAGCCCTTAATATGGTCATCTTCAACGTCCTCTCCTTGGCCATCTGAGGACCACAGTGATAATTCAGCAATGAGATATGTAGCACTTTTTCTAGGATGGGTTCTTGAACTTAATTGTCAGGCCTCATACAATGAAAGGCTCTGAAGACCATTCCAGGAAAAGAGTTCCGAAATTTCTTTGAGGGTGGATTGGGAGCTGGCATTAGTGCGTACCTTCTCCCAGGGGAGTACCTCGAAGGTGACCATAGTGATATTCAGCAATGACGTATGGAGCACTTTTCTAGAATGAATTTGCCAACTTGATTGTCTGACCTTGTATAAAATAGGCTAAACCACAGAAATGGCTGTTTTTGTAGGTCAAAATGGTTGCATATGAGCAATTTTCTTACTTAATCTTTGAAGTGACTTATGAGATGTTACTGTTCTCATTGTCCAGATGAAGAATTTTAGGCTCCAAGGGACCAAGATGACGCAGGCAGAGCCTGGAACTGGTCTGTCCAGCACCCTTGGTGTATCAGGCCTTATCTGCTATTTCAGTCATGACATTTATAGCACCATATGTATATTACCAATCTCAAATGTACATAGATGTTTTGTGATTAAGAAAATAACATTTCTTCAAAACATTTTCCAAGTTCATGGTAGGGTTTGAAATTAGATATCTTGTGGATTGAAGACTGTCCAGAAAAATTGGCCTAATATTTCCTGGGTGCACAACACTGACTCTGCCTCAATTCCAGCCCTACTAAGCAGAAAGCTTGATAGTTTTCTTGGGCGAAGGGGTCTGGAACTTGTCCTCCAGATGACATCCACCAAGGTTATGTCAGCTCATGCTTCTAAATTCAGGGGTCCTCAAACTACGGCCCGCGGGCCACATGAGGCGGTGTGATTGTATTTGTTCCCATTTTGTTTTTTTACTTCAAAATAAGGTATGTGCAGTGTGCATAGGAATTTGTTCATAGTTTTTTTTTTTTTTTAAACTATAGTCCGGCCCTCCAATAGTCTGAGGGACAGTGAACTGGCCCCCTGTTTAAAAAGTTTGAGGATCCCTGAATTGTCTCCCTTCCCTTCAAGCAGCTTTGAAGTCTCTGTGTAGTTGAAAAGTTCTGAAGATTCAGTGAAATAATCCACACAGACCACATAGGTGAGGTTCTCAGCCCAGTTCCTGCAGAGAGTAAATGAGCATTTTTAATGTTTCTGGCATATTCCGATGATGTAAAAACTTGATCAATCAATACTTTGGATTTGGCTTGTAATGTAATTGACTTTTCGATTCATCTTTCAGTCTTGCGGCCTGCTAATCCATCTACAAGTTGTTCCTGTGTACCATCTATCTATGTATCTATTGTCTATCTATTTATCATCTATATGTCTATCTTTACCTATCTATTATCTATCATTTAAATCACCTATCAATCAATCAGTCAGTCAATCATCTCTCTCTCTTTCTCTCTCGCTCACACACACACACACACACACACACACACACACACATTACATGCAATCTTGGAGAACAACCTATATGTCACCTGGAAGTTCTCTTATTCTAGTTTGTCTCCAAGCTTTTTTAGACTGGAGCCATATTATTTCTACAAAGTGTCATACTTCCATCAAGAATCAAGAATGGCAAGAGGTTATACTGTATGTGTATAGATTATAAGTGTACAGCTTTACTGTTAGACATACATTGCTTCTGATTATTATTTTTGAGATGGTCATTAAGGTACTGATTCCAGGCCATGATGCTGTATGCCTGGAGGAGGTGACAGGGCCCATAACCCTTATGGCAGCTTTGTGATTATTGGTTCACAGGCTGGGAGGATCCTTCCTTGAGCATAGGTGGAAGGAAGTGTTGACTATTATGTTTCAGTTTCTACCATTTAAGGAAAAATGAAGAAGGATGTGAAATAACTCACAGATATTGAAAGTGTGAACAAATGATGGCCAACAGTTCGATTTATAATACGGTAGCATTTGAATTGGATATGCTGGCATTGAATCACCCCAAATATGTATTTATGCATTAGATTTGTTTAAAATTCATGATGCAGTTTTATTTTTAACAAGATGCAGGAAAAAATAAATAGTGATTCTGATTTTTTCTTTAGGGTACTCATGACAGTGATCCAGTGTGGTCCTGTACTAAATGGAATTCACATCAGATGTAAACACACTTTTAGAAACCAGTTTGAAAGAAATCATTCATTGAGGCATGAGACTGAACATCTCCTTTAATATACAGGGTTCATTATATCATTATCATCATCAACAAAGATTTAATGAGCACCTACTATGTGCTCAGTTATGATTCAGGCAACTCTGATGCTATGTTAGTAATGGATTGATTTGACTAGAATGTTAAAATGAAGGTCTATTTTTGTATTATGTTCATTATGGATACTTATTCAAAGCGTACTATTTGTATCTGCTCATAGGTTATAGGCTATTACAGATGTATTGATGTGTTTGATTATGTTTTCTATATTGGAAAATGTTTCAAATAGTCATGTGGGAATAGATTTCTTGTTAAGTAAATTGGAAGTTTTCTCAAAAGAATTCTCTCTGCTGTGAGAGTTTTATGTAGCACCTGCCAACAAACATTTAATGTTTTCCTTTAGAAAGTTCATGTCTAAAAGAGAATTGACATTGAATAGAGTTAAAACTCAAGCAGGGGGATGTGTTAGACTTTTGTAACTTAACTTTTTAGAGGGCTTTGTCATACCTGAATCAGTTAATCCTCTAACAGCATTTATTGTACTTTTGCTAGATGACAGGCATTATTCTAGTGATCTCATTTAATCCCTTCAACCATGCTAAGGGGACGGTCCTCTTGTTACGCCCATTTTAAAGATGAGGAAACTAAAGCCCCCAGTGGAAGAGCCAGGATTTGAACTTGGGCATTTGGGTCCCAGGCTGTGTGCTTTTAATCATAACGTGACACTCCTTCCAACTCAGACTTGTTCTAAAAGTTGGCATTGAATATAGTTTAGTCTTTTAACACTGAAGGTGGAATGCAGAGGAATATAGAAACCAAAAAGATGAGCAAATGGTTAGTTTATCTGTTTAATGTGGTTTATCTGATTGGATTAATGGACTGAAACAGCCATACTGTCCAAATTACTCAGAGCTGCTATTTCCTCTCCTTCCCCCTCAGAGTGGCCCCTCCCCTGGCTCCAGCCTGTCCTCCACCTCTGCCCAGTGAATTCCGCTGCATTCCGTGGCTCTTTCTCTTGACCTGCCCGTTCCACATCACCCTGGGGTCTTTCCCAGCATGCCATCAATCTATGCAATTTGTTTATTGCACAGCCTGAACTTGGTATGAGCATGAATAAGACACGATTTTGTTTTGTTTTATTTATTTTAATTCTTTCCTTTATTTTTTTTTCTCTCTCAATCCCACCCCTTAATTACATTTCAGGCAGATTTCTTAGACCTCTGCACCCTTTGTTATTAAAAATCCATACCAGTTCTGTTGAAAATATGTTCCCCACCCCTCTTCCCTGGGACCCGTCTCAGCTTAGGCTTGGGGTTTCTAGGGGGCCTCCTCTTTTACCCCTTCTCCCCCATCCCCTGGTCCCAACTCCATTGGGCTGGCAACAGGAGAGGGGACAGGAGAGCAGTCAAAGGTCTTCTTGGGAGTCTGGCCCCCGCTGAAGCTCCTCTCTGGGCTAACAGTGCTGGCTCCCAAGGCTGACCCTGGCCCTGACCTTTTCTTCTTGCACTGTATGAGCTCTCTGTAAGGATGAGAATTCTTCAGAGGGCTCTGGGCCTACTGCACAACTTTTCTTTGGAAGGTCATCTCTTTCTTGACCTCTTGGACCCCTTTAGTTCCTGCCTCTGTGGAATGCCCCATAGCTTCCTGCTGAGGGCAGAGGTCGCCTGGGTGTGTGCAGCATGGCTTACGGGTGACCCTTTCTGTGGCACCTTGTGAGGAGGAGCTGTGTGTCTTCACCACCCCCCCTGGGGAAGCACAGACTTCTCCTCGGTGCCCTGTCACTTTCTGCCTTGCTGTTGCCCCTTCTTCCTCTCCTCACCCTACCTCACAGCAGGTGGCCTAGCAGTGACCTGAGAGCCAGGGCCAGGAGGTACCTGCTTCCTCTTTCTGAAGACAAACTCAACATCCCTGAGATGTTCCCTTGGAGCTGCCCTTACTTCTGGAGGGAAAAGTCATGGCATTTGAAGGTCCCCAGGACTGCCAATGGCCTTCTCAGCCTTCCCTAAGGTCCCTAGTCGTCCTCGTCATCATCCTCATTTTCTTCTTCTCCTTCTCCTCCTCTTCCTCCTCCTCCTCAATTGACTGAATCTTGATAAACCCTGATGACTTATCTGGTCCAATTCAGCTTTGTGTGTGTGTGATTTATCTTGTCCGTAGCTTTGAGTCCCAGAAAAAAGTCACTTAAAATATTCTGTTACTTTGACAATTACTTATTTAATATACATCTTCTCACTAGACCAAGTGCAATTATCCCTGTAATCTCCATTTATCCTCTCATTCTTTTTGAATTGCTGGGGTGATAAGCATCACGATGGGACAGAGTTTCAGTAACAGAAGGGAAACACAGGTTGCAGGATCAGGGATGAGAAGGCTTGGGCAGCATTATAGAGCTGATCACCAACAGATCAACACCCTAAATATTCCATCTTTGATAGAAGGTGTTTGTGAGGAATAAACAACATACAGGATATTTATAAATATGATGGGATACTTAATAGCAAAATGAATGAATTAATTGTTGAGTTAGAGCAAAATACAGAAAGGGAATACATAAAATTGATATGTTCTCATAAAATTAAAATATTTAATAGTTTCAGTTTCTACTCACGTCAAAATCCTTAGTCAAATTCCTGTAATTATGTTTTATTTCCTTTGCCTTTTTCTGCCCACATTCTGGGAACTGTCTTACTAGTTATGAAATGGGAGATAGATAAAAAGATAAGGAAGAGAATCAAAGGATTGCATATTATTTCCTTGATTAATTAAAAGGAGTTATTAGTAATATATGAAGAACATAATACCTCTTTAAAAACAAAAATTAGAAATATATGTAGCAAATCAATTTATGTAAAAAACTTCTCAATTAGGTGAGAATTAAGATTTAAGTTCACTGAATTTAAAGTACAATATGCAAAGAGATTAAGTCCTATTAATACTTTTGTGGAAGTTTCCAGGCTTACACTCAGTAGGGTGGTTTCATACTATGGGGTACCTTCTTCTTCTCCTTGATCACCCCCCTTTCCCTAAGATGCTTCTTTCTTTTTTCAAAATCATTAATGTGAGTTAATCATAGTGAATTTCACAAATAAGCAAGGAGGCTGTGAGCTGGGATCAATAATGGAACAGTATGTATGTTGGTAATTGTCCTGGAGTATTTCTCCCTGGATGTGTAATGGCTTTTAGTAATAGGGGGAAATATCTATTTCTTGCTTCAATCACTAAAGATAATCCTTTGTCAATATAATTTGTTTCTTTTAAAAATGTTAATACTTTTCCACATTAAATTTGGGGAAATTAAATTTACTTATATTTTATACTGATTAATGGTATTTTTAAAATTTACTTCATATTGTTATGAGGGTATAAATATTTAGATTACATTGTTCTCATTTGCAGGGTAAAGTTCCAGTAGTATAAGTGCCCCTCACCCACGGGGTGTGCTATACATCCTCACGACACACACAATCGGTGAGATCCCACCTCATGCCCTCCCTCCGTCTGCCAATCTTCCTTCCCCTACCCTTTTCCCTCCCTCTTCCTCCTACCCCCATACTAGACTATATTTGTATTTTATTGTATTTTATTATTCATATAAGCATGTAATTATTTATGTATTGCTTTATTTTTCCATTCTTGTGATACTTTACTAAGAAGAATGTATTTTAGCTCCATCCTGGTAAATGTAAAAGATGTAAAGTCTCCATCTTTTTTAATGGCTGTATAATATTCCATGGTATACATACACCACAGTTGGTTGATCCATTCATGGGTTGATGGGCATTTGAGTTGCTTCCATGATTTGGCAATTATGAATTGAGCCACAATAAACATTTTGGTGAAAATATCTTTGTGGTAAAATGGTTTTTGTTCTTCTGTGTAGATACCTAGCAATGGAATTACAGGATTAAATAGAAGGTCTACTTTTAGTTCTTTGAGGATTCTCTATACTTCTTTCCAGAAAGGTTTGTTAGTTTGCAATTCCACCAGCAGGGTAGAAGTGTTCCCTTCCCTCCACATCCATGCCAGCATCTACAGTTTTCAGACTTTGTGATGTGGGCTAATCTTACTGGGGTTAGGTGATAGATATCTCAGGGTCGGTTTGAATTGCATTTCTCTGATGATTAGGGGCTATGAGCATTTTTTCATGTGTTTGTTGGTGATTTGTCTGTTATCTTTGAAGAAGTTTCTGTTCAAGTCTCTTGCCCACTTAGAGAGGGGGTTGTTCTCACTTTTCTTATTGTTTGAGTTCTCTGTAGATTCTAGTTATCAGGATTTTGTTAGATTCATAATATGCAAAAGTTTCCCATTCTGAAGGCTGTTTGCTTTGTTTGTGGCTTAGCTGTGTAAAAGCTTTTTAGCTTGATCAAATCCCAGTTATTTATTTTTGGTGTTGCTGCAATTGCCAGGGGGTACTTCCTCATGAAGTTTTTCCCGTGGCAAATATCTTTAAGTATTTCCCCCTCAATCTCTTCTAGAATTTTTATTGTTTATTGTCTGAAATTTAAGTCTTTTATCCAGAGAGAATCGTTTTTTTTTTTTTTTTTTCAGTGGTGAGAGGTGTGGGTCCAGTTTCAGTCTTCTGCATGTGGATACCCAGTTCTCCCCACACCATTTGTTGAATAAGGATTCTTTTCCCCAGTGCATGTTTTCATTAGGCTTGCCAAAGATCAAATGAAGATATGTGGCTGGGTTCATCTCTGTTCCATAGATCTACATCTCTATTTTTTTTAATGTTTTTTAATTTTTTTTTTTTTTATTAAATCATATCTGTGTACATTAATGCAACCATGGGGCATCATACACTGGTTTTATAGACCATTTGACACATTTTCATCACACTGGTTAACATAGCTGTCCTGGCATTTTCTTAGTTATTGTGTTAAGACATTTATATTCTACATTTACTAAGTTTCACATGTACCCTTGTAAGATGCACCTCAGGTGTAATACCACCAATCACCCTCCCTCTGCCCATCCTCCCCTCTCACTCTCCCCCTTCCCCATGTTTTTAGGTTATAACTGGGTTATACCTTTCATACTTTCATATGAAAGCCATAAATTAGTTTCATAATAGGGCTGACTACATTGAATACTTTTTCTTCCAGTCTTGAGATACTTTACTAAGAAGAAGATGTTCCTGCTTCATCCATGTAAACATGAAAGAGGTAAAGTCTCCATTCTGTCTTTAAGGCTGCATAATACTCCATGGTATACATATACCACAATTTATTAAGCCATTCGTGGATCTATGGACACTTGGGCTTTTTCCATGACTTAGCAATTATGAATTGGGCTGCAATAAACATTCTGGTACAAATATCTTTGTTGTGATATGATTTTTGGTCTTCTGGGTATATACCTAGTAGAGGAATTATAGGATGGAATGGCAGATCT
>CAUYPK010075683.1:0-27285 GCA_963574355.1 Loris lydekkerianus
TAAAAACTTTCTCAGATGTTCTGAACATAGAATATTAACTTTTTAAAACTTTTTCTAACATGTATTTTAGAAACTAATTACTCTCATGGTTGAGATTAATTTCAAAGGGTTTTATGCATTAAAGTGGAAAAATCTTATTAAATATATATATATATAAAAGCTCCTGAGAAGCAGGGCCAGTGTGGCACTGTCCTGAGCTGCCAACAGGCATGAAAGACTCTGTATGCCTCCTCAGGCTCTCAAGTTTAGTGCACTAAATTTGTGTGAAAGTGTCATGTTTTTCCCAACTCCATCTCCTCTGTCGGACACCGTCTCAGGTGGGGGTCACAGAGAACCCTGACAAAGCAGAAACCCATTATGATGGTTAATTTTAGACATCAACTTGGCTAGCCATGATATCTAGCTGTTTGATCAAATACTAGTACAGATGTTGCTGTGAAGGTATTTCGTTACTAACATTCTCAATCTATTAACTTTAAGTAGATTATTCTCCATAACTTGGGTGAACCTCAACAATCAGCTGAAAGCATCAAGGGCAAAACCTGAAGTTTCCTAGAGAAGGAGGAGTTCTGCCTGAAGAGATAGAAATCCTGCCTGTGTTTCCAACCTGCTGCCCTGCCCTGCTGATTTCAGACGAAGACCACAACATCAACTCTTACCTGAAATTCCAGACTTCTGACCCACCCTACAGATTTCAGAGCCAACAAATCCCCATAGCTAAATGAACCAGTTCCTTACAATCTCTCTCACTTTCTCTCTCCCCCGCCCATTTCTCTGTATGTATGTACACACACAGACACACACACACACATCTACCTTATTGACTGTTTCCCTGGAGAACCCTGACTGACAGGTATATCCACTGAGATTTCTTCAGACCTAGTCTTGAACAGACATATTGTCACTATTACCCAAAACAAGTCTTACGGCCAAGTTCAAAGTCAAAGGCAAGGAAATATTCTCTGCCCATCACCAGGACACAACCACAGGAATGGATGAAGAAAGGAAAAAATAATTGAGGCCAATAGTGCAATCTACCTTGCCAGGGAAGATTTCTTTTTTAAAGAAGTAACACTTAAGTTGAGGTGAAAAGAAGAAGGAAATTTCGGGCAGAAACCACAGGAAAGATTTAAGGAGAGAAGGAGTGGGGAAGCATGTCAAGAGACTAGTGATTACGAGGAGACCTGGGAAGTGATTCTGCAAAGAGGGCAGGTATCAGGTGCTACACAGCATGGTATCAGAGGAAGAATTTTCAATTTTATTCTAACTACAAATAGGAGTCATGTGTTTTAAGCACAATAGTGACATGGTAAATTTGTTTTCTGAAAGTTATTACTCTAGCTGCTATGTGGAATTTGTATAGCAGGAAAGCATGAGGTTATTTTAAAAGTTATTACAATAGTCCAGACAAGAGATAATGTTTTTTTAGACTGGTTTGTTAGTAGTGAGGAGGAGAATATAGGTATGAGATATATACTGCAGATAAAATTAGTGGAACTTGCTAACTCCTGGATGGAGACGTCATTTACTAAGACAGAAAACATTAGAGGAGAAACAAGTTTGAGAATGAATGATAAATGCCACTTTCGTATAATTACTAATAATTACTTGAGGGAAAGGTTTCATTTTAATCAAGAATATAATTTTCTCACAAGCATTAAACCCCCAAAAAGATACTCGCACATTACTAGCTAGAATAAAATCTCATCTATTTTTCTCATTACTTCATGAAACTCATTCTGGAAAATTACTTTTTAATATGCAATTTGAGATCAGTTAACATAAGTAAGCCTGCCCTAATTTGATAATTTTGTTGGTATGCATAATGAACTAGAATCCTGTGATACATATCTGTTTCAACAAAATGGTTCTATTTAAAGGCTATTTTTTATAAAAGATGACAGCACAATTGAAAAATACCTTTGTGAGGTTTTAGGGCAAAAGACTTCAATATAATCATTAACTCCAGATCTTTACAATGAATTGTTCTCAGCTATTTCCATAACAGCCATTGAAACATGTATAAGAAAATACTTTAAGGTTACGTGTCATTGAGCATATTCATTATTAACTAGGCTGGTAGAAAAACAGAAATGTAAAAAAATGCTAAAAGAAGAAATAAAACTTCACTGTGTTTTCTGATCATCTTCGCAGGTACTATACATATGCTTTGCTTGGAAAATAAATTTCCCTTAAAATACCTGATTTCTTTTTTCTTTCCATCTGGGAACTAAGCAACTATTAACAGCTAACTAACTATTAGCTGTTCAACAGAAATAGCATCATTATTTTTAGTTCAAATCCTGCTAATAATACATGTTTTGCACTGACATATTTTCATAAATATTCAACTTTGAAAATTGTTGAAAAAATTCATGCATTTCCATTTTTAGGAAGTGAACACCCAAGAGAAGTTCCTACGCATACAGATTAAAGAAGGAATAGATAAATGGGTAGATTTCAGTGCAGTGTGGGTGGGGAAACTTTGTCTGGTATTGAGTGGCAGGCAGCTAGCTCTGAATGTTCCATTTTAAAGAGGTTCAAAGTCATAATTAAAAACAACAGATTCATTCAAAATATTCAAGTTTGGCTGAGGTCCATATTTATATAAGCAACTTTCAACATTTATTATTCTTAGATTTTGGAAATTTGCAGTATTTCCAACAACATAATGGGAATGCAACGTGAAGAACTACCTTTGGAAAAAGAGGAAATCATTTCCTCTCTTCTCTTCTCCTTAATCTCTGGCAGCCATGGTGGAACACCTCTCACATGCCATTTCCAGAGAGAATCTGCCAAGTGGAGGGTGTCAGCTCACAGACTCTGTCTGACTGTAGCCCCTTCAGCATCCAATGCAGTATTTGAGCCAAAAATATACTCTCCCTGCACAGTACAGCTGCATTCTGAGGATAAGCAAGTGTTATTCATACCAGCCAACCCCTAAGCACAGGCAGTGCTCTGTGCAAGGTGGAAATCCTCTAATGGTTAATTTGCTCTGGACTATCATGTAGGGCTGGCTGGGCTACACTTCAGCCTGAGACTCTTCCTATCCAATTTTTCTCCCTACTGCTTGAATTTCACATTGTGTGTGATCTGAAAACATTCTTGAATACTTCTGCTACCTCTCCTCTACTTTTCACAGAAATCATCCCGATAATCTGCTGAACTTCTATCTCGTTCTTGGCATTTGTTTCCTAGAGGACCTGAGCTGCAGCAACCTCCGATTCCTTTGGTGTCTGAATTCCCTGTTGTTATTCACCGTCACCACTAAAGCTCTCATTTAAGGCTGTATTTAGCTGAGTTCGTTTTAAAGGCATGAGTGACAGCTATAAATGAGGCATAGGTTAGGCATGCTACGAGTACCCTGGGTGACAACATGTTCACCCTTAAGAAGGTTATATCACTAGGGACAGCAAACACATAAAAACCAAGTAAAAGTATCCAAAGGGGGCTTTAAAAATGCAGGAGACACGTAGCATATCCTAGGAGAAAAGACACCAAAGCTGAGTTATTCAGGTAAAGAAAGGTGAAAAGGTCATCCCAGGCACAACATGAAATATTCGATTATGAAGTCTGGGCTGTCTTCTAAGAGGAGTTTTAACATAGCTTCATTTTATTTGCATTTGTCTTCACAATCTGTTTTCTCTAAGGTTTAAATCCTTAAATCATGATGTCAAAGTATTTAGAACCTTTTTTGTTGTTTGTTTCTTTTGCTTTTAGCATTTTCATTGTCTTAAACTCCTAAACTTTACAACATCTTGAGTTCTTCAGTTTCTTTGGATGAGTATCCTGGTCATGTAGAAAACTCGGTTGCACTTTGAACATGAGATTGCTGTGCTGGATGCTGTGGTCACATTCAGACAATAATAAGCTTCCTTAAAGACAGGGGCTGTTGAGGATGCTGTCTACCTGGTTGGATCATTCAGCACACCAGAATGTCACTTGAAACTTTCCGGCTGGATTCAGTGGTTCCTGTGCACAGTAATGCCTGTGCCTGGGATGCTCATAGACTCATGACTGTCAAGGCCAATGAACAGGTGAAAGGATGGAGAAGGACCAACTCACAGCATGGAACAGCAACAAAAGACATCTTACTAAAGAATAACCATGTCCAACAATCCTTACATATTATACAATGTGGCTCTGCTTAGACATTATTAATGAAACCCTCAGCCAGTTGCAGACAGTGCAAGGTCTGCTGTCTTTCTATACAGTTCATTTCCACTGCTCCCAGGCCTTGGATCACCTATTTTCTTTAATTAATCTATTTAAGTCCCCATTGCAGATAACTATTTGTTTCTGCAGCACATATTAGCTCAAGTTCTGATTTTTAATAAAAATGATCTTATCAATTCAGTTTTTAAGAAAGTTTTATGTTTTACACTTTGTAAAATATAGGCTACCAGGTAATTACTGTCTTGGAATGGCTTCTCTCTTCATTTATGAGAAGCTGAAACTTGCTGTTTTCCTTTAAGTATGGCAGGATTTCTGCTCCTCTATTTTCTCTCTCTCTCTCTCTTCTTATGTTTTGGCAGGATGATTTACATATTGATAAGAGATGAAAAGGCTTCCTTCAGTTTTGTTTCTTTATTATGTAAAACGAGGTTGTGGTTCTCTGATCTCTTGACCTCACTTTAACATTCTCCATTTTTAATGAAATAATCATTCTTTCTGGTTCTTGTTCAATAATTTGGTCCTTATTCTTGTTACTGTCTCAGGAGCAAGTCCCTTGGTGAGCCAGGTGGAAGCTTTAGGACAGGCATGGTCATGTCAGTGGTGACACTAAACCCATCTCTCCTGAGGCATCCCTCTTTGGATTCCTTCCTGGGATGCCAGCCACTGGACCTTCCAGAGTTTGTTTCCTGTGGCCACCCTGAATCTTCACCCCTTCTCTCTGCACCAGGGCTATTGTTGTTCATAAAAGGATTGTGGCACACTACACCCATCTTGGTCCTAGAGGAAGTAAATAGACTTTGGGGGTGCAGAGCACTTCTATTCTGGCACAGAGGCTTTGGAAATCTGGAAAGAACATTCTCACTCCTCAGTTAATATTGTACTTGACAATTAATTTACATCCTTTGATTCAATGTAGGTTGGCTGCAGTACATGTGTACAATTGCTCTGCCTAAAATTCTTGTGACTCAGGTGCCAAAGAGTGTGTGAATTTCCTTATATTAAAGAGGAGGACTTTATGACAGTGAGTCACGCTGAGCACACGGGAAGTCACTTGGAATGCTGACACCTTGGGGGAAATTGAGTACAAAATTTGTTGATCTCCCACTAAATGTCTTTATGAGTGCTCAACTCTTTGGGGAAGACAGAAAAAATAAAAGATAGCCTGTGGCCATAGACTATAAAGTTAAAGACATAATTCTAGTATGTGGAAATCAGCCAGATAATAATGCGCTATGGCACCATCTGTTAAATAGTTGCTGAAAATCGCAGGGACTTAAAAATAAGTTTTTTTTTAAAAAAGGAAGTGATTAGCTGGTAGAGAAGGCTTTATGGAAGAGGCAATGAGCCACAGTGGAAAGGTACAAGCCTTGGAATGAGATACTCTTGGTATGATTTTTTATTATCACCAGTTTATTCAACGTATTGGGAAAATTATTTAAAATCTCTGAGTTCAGTGTCTTCAACTTCAAATGCTATGAATAATATCTACCTCTCAAGGCTGTGGCAATTAAATGGGACAATGTAAGTTTACTGAACGGATGGTAATTAAGCTTGAGGAGGCAGTATTAGAAGTGGGTCAGAAAGGCTGATTAAATTAAGCAGGGTACAGATTGTTGGGGAGGAGTCAGGTGCCCCAGGACTGATCAGATTTTGCCATTATTAGTTATTTCAGTTTTACCTAAATTAGCATCCATGGACCACCAGCCTCAGAATCATCTGAGAATGTTTAAGTAAAAGCACAGGGTCAAATCCAGACCTACCGAATCTGGATTTGGTAACAAGCACCACAGGTGATTTTGATGTAAGTTAGCTGTAACCAAACTAAATTGCTTCAAAAACAGCCTGGTTTGCCAATTCCCACTTCAGTGGAAGATCAGTCAGTGGATCTACAGTATTGTACTGAGTCTTAGGCCACTCTGGATTAATCCCAAAGCTGTGCCCTCCAGTTTTCTCATCCCAGCTCATGTTCTCCTGAACATCCCATGAGCCCTCTCAAGTTTGCTCATCTTGAACTGAATGAAAGCGACTCACGTTGACTCTCTTCTGCCTCCTTTCCTCCACTTCTCTGTCCAGGCCCATCCTGGTGAATGAAATCACCTAATTATCTGAGCCTAAAACCTGTGGATCCCCTGACTCCACTTCCCCTTCACACTCCTCACAGCATGTCCCTGCTGATTGGTCATAACTTCCCGAGGGTGCTCTCTCTTTCAGTGGCTCTCAGATCCACCCTTTCCTTTGGATTTCCAGTGTCATCACCCTGGTTCACACTGTGAGTGCCTAAATTTTCTTTATTCCTAAGCCACATCACTATTTCTTCACTTATTACAATATTTTTAAAAATAACATTAGAATATATTTAGAAAAATGCATTTGGGAAAAAAAAAAAAAACAAAAACCCACAGCTCTGTCTTATGAAACAACACATAAATCAGATCAGGTACTCAGCTCATGGGCAGTGTCCCATCACAGCCATGCTGTTCCCATCCCTTACCATCACTAATGAGGTCTTTTCTCATCTGTCCTTCTCTCACCTCAGTTCTTACTGCTGCATACTCAAAGGTAGCCATCTAAACCATACTGTTACTTATATTGGCCAAGCTATTTCCTATTTCAGAGTAATAAGGAGGTACAAGTGTTAAAGTCAGGGCTATTAGTGTGCCTGTCACCAGAATGCTGTACCTTGTACCCAACAGGTAAGTTATTATCCCTCATTCCCCTTCCCACCCTTTGCCCTTCTTAGTTTTCAATGTCCTTTACACCACTTTATGACCATGTGTAGCCATCATTTGGCTCCTACTGATTCGTAAGAACATGTGGTGTTTGTTTTCCATTCCTGAGATACTTCACATAGGATAATGATCTCTAGTTCCACCCAAGGTGCTGCAAAAGACATGATTTTATTCCTTTTTTTTTTTTTTTTTTTTGCTGAATAGTACTTCATGGCACATATATATGTATTGACTCCACATCTTTGCAATTGTGAATTGTGTTGTGATAAACATTTGAGTGCAGGTATCCTTTTGATACAATTACTTCTTTTCCTTTGAGTGGACACCCAGTAGTGGGATTGCTGGATCAGGTGGTAAGTCTACTTTTATTTCTGTGAGGAATCTTCAACTAATTTCCAGAGAGGTTGTACTAGTTTCTAATTCCACTAACAGGCTATAAGCGTTTCTTTATTATCACATCCATGCCAACATCTATTGTTTTTTGATTTTTGATAATGATTATTCTGATAGGGGTAAGGTAGTATCTCATTGTGGTTTTAATTTGCATTTCCCTGATGATTAGTGAGGCTGAATTTTAAAAAATATGTTTGTAGGACATTTGTCTATCTTCTTTGCAAAAAACTCTCTTCATGTGTTTTGCCTGCTTTTTCATGGGGATATATATTTTTTTCTTCCTGATGTATTTGAGTTCTTTATAGATTCTGGAAATCAGTCCTTTGGTGGATGTGGAATATTCTCCACATCCACATATTCTCCCATTCTGCATATTGTCTATTTATTCCATTGATTATTTTCTTTGCTGTGCAGACATTTTTTGATTTAACTAAGTCCCATTTATTTATTTTTGTTGTTGTTATATTTGCCATTAGGATCTTAGTTACAAATTCTTTGCCTAGGCTGATATCTAGAAGAGTTTTTTCTACATTTTCTTACAGAACTTTTATGGTTTCAGGTCTTACATTTAAGTCTTTAATCCACCTTGATTAATTTTTGTATCTGGCAAGAGGTAGGGATACTATTTCATTCATCTATCCAATTTTCCCAGCACATTTACTGAATAGGACATCATTTTCTCAGTGCATATTTTTGTCTGATTTGTCATGGCTACATGGTTTAATTTCTGGGTTCTCTATACTGTTTCAGTGGTCTGTGTGTCTACCTTTATATGGTGCCATGCTGTTTTGGTTACTATAGACTTGTAGTATAATTTTAAGTCAGGTAATTTGATGTCTCCAGATTTATTCTTTTTGCTTAAGATCATTTTGGCTATTGGGGATTTTCATATTGGTTCCATATGAAGTTTAAGATAATATTTTTCTATATCTGTGAAAAATAAATAACACTGGTATTTTGATGGAAATTGTATTGAATCTGTAAATACCTTGGGGCTGCATGGACATTTTATAAAATGTTGATTTTTCCAATCCATCAGCTTGAGATGTTTTTCCTTTGCTTGTGTCATCTACTTTTATTTTTCTTTTTAGACAGAGTCTTACTCTGTTGCCCTTGGTCGAGTACTGTGGCATCATAGCTCACAGCAACCTCAAACTCTTGGGCTCATGTGATGCTTTTGCCTCTGCCTCCCAAGTAGGCGGAACTATAAGAATGTACTACCACACCTGGCTAGTTATTTTTTACTTTTAGTAGAAACGGGGTCTTTCTCTTGTTCAGGCTGGTCTCAAACTCCTAAGCTCAAGCAATCTACCTTCCTGGGCCGCACAGAGTGCTAGAATAACAGGTGTAAGCCACCACCCTGGGCCTCATTTACTGTTTTCTTTCATCAGTGTTTTGCAGTTCTCTTTATAGAGATATTTCACCTCCTTGGTTAAGTGTATTCCTAGGCATTTTATTTTCTTTGCAGCTATTGTACATGGTATTGAGTTGTTGACTTAACTCTCAGTTTACCATTGTTAGTATATAGAAATGCTGTTGATTTGTGTTCATTCAGTACTTTGCTGAATTTATTTACCAATTCTTGGAGTCTTTTTGGTAGTCTTTAGGGGTTTCCTAGATACAAAATCATATTGGCAAAAGCATAGTTTGACCTCCACTTTCCCAATTTGTATGTTTTTTCCTCCTGCCTGATTGCTCTGGCTAGGACTCCCACTCTGGATAAAAGTGGTGACAGTGGGCACCATTGTCTTATTCCACTGGTTAAGGGGAATCCTGTCAACTTTTCCTCATTCAGTATAATGTTGGCTGTACATTTGTCTTATATGGCTTTTATTATTTTGAGATATGTTCCTTCTATGCCAAGGATTTTTTTAATAATGAAGGAGTACTGGATTTTATCAAATGCTTTTTCTGCATCTATTAAGATTATCGTATGGTCTTTATTCTTATTTCACTTTATGTGGTAAATGGCATTTATTAATTTGCATATATTGAATCATTTTTGCATCCCTGGGGTGAATCCCGCTTGATCACAATATATTATCTTTTTGACGAGCTATTGAATTCTGTTTGCAATTATTTTGTTCAGGATTTCTCCCTCTTTGTTCATGAAGGATATTGGTGTGTAGTTCTCATTTTCTGTTATGTCCCTTCCTGGATTAGGTATAAAGATGATACTGGCTTTGAAGAATGAGTAGAAGTCACAGAGAAGTTGCTTTGGGAGGGCAGCTTTGGGAGAGGGACTGTATAGGCTGTGTAATTTGTCATATCATTTCAAGGACCTACGTCTTCACTCCCGGCCTACTGATAACTGCTGGTGACTGGGTATGCAAAGTGCTTCCCTCAACATCCTGCTGGTTTAGTCTCTGACAAACTTCAGGCAAGGTGTGGAGTGATGAATGATTTCAAATAGCAGAAGGATGTTGTTGGGAAATAAAGAAACCCCACATCCTGGTTCTTGTTCTGCAAATAGTAACATTAACATTGAACTTAGGGCAAGTTATGTAACCTCCTTGGATCTAGTTTCCTCATTTCCAGGATGAGTAAGTAGGTCGGAGTCTATGACCTCCAACATTTCCTCCGGATTTGAGGGGCTTTGTATCTAACATGTTTATCTCATCCTATTCACATTATCTTCTAGATTTAGGATATGTGGCTATTCCAATTTAATGAAGGGCATTTCTCATCTGGAATTCCTCATTCCCAATCCCCAAATTGTTTCCAAGTTCCTTCTCTGGGAATGAAAGAATTCCGCTTATACCAACTGGTCAATTCACAAGCTTATTCAGTTAAGTCTTAGTAGTCTTAAGAAAACAAAATAATAAACAAAAAAAGTGAATTAAATTATTGTTTAGTTTAAACTATTGTTTAAAATGAAATTTTCCTCTTTTCATTCCTTATTTTATATCCAGTTGAAAGCAGCGGGTTGAATGTATTAAAATATGTCTTTCAGATATTTGATTTTTAAACAAATAATAACCTTTTTTCTCTTTTATCTTTGTTCCCCCACTAGAAATGTGTTTTTGATTCTTGTTTTGATTCTTTGTGATATAAATGGAATTTTTTTTTCTAAAAATATTTCCCCAAATCTGTCTTAGATCTGAGATTACTCTTCCAAAATTGGGACCAGGATAAGTAGATATAATCAGCCAAAATTGGGCCAGGGGGCTGTAATGGAAAATGTTTTGCAATCTTAATTGCATCACCTGCTGAATCAGGCTGCAGGTTATAGAGATTTCTTTGCCCAGCATAGACGTAGCTATGAGCCTCCTACTTGCATTTACACTCTTGTCGTCTCATTCTTAGCTCGTGGGCAGTTTCCTTGCTGCTTGCCCAGCCTCCAGCCCCCCTTGCTCTTATTCACCCTCTCCTACCTAAACCTGTAGACTCCTATCAGTGTCTATCAGTTAGTCGTCTACCTAAACCTGTAGACTCCTATCAGTGGAGTGGAAAAATAACCAAGGCAGGAATCACACACAGCTTCTGAACTTGACAATGACTCCACAAAAAAACAAAGCCCAGAGTCCTTACCATAAAATTTAGGATGTTATAAGAGTCAATACAAAACTGAAGCTAACTTTCCAGATGTTTATTTCAAATTTCTTTCTAAGAGTCTTCACTCCCTGTGACACAGATAACTCATAAACACCAAAGTTACCATATACTATCTCATATATTAATCTTTTCCATTTCTGGAACCTAGAATATTTTCCTCTACCAATAGTTTGCCCCTTTTTTGAAGTTTATCTCCAATCCTTTCTTTTCCAGAAAGAATTCTTGATGGCATTTCTTTTTCTTCCCAACCACATTGCTCTGCTTAAGTGCCTATCTCTTTTCAACTCATCTTAGAATTTTTTTTGTTGTACTTTATTTTTTTCCTTCTTAGAAAGTCATCAAACTCCACGCAATAAAGGAAAAAAATATTCCACAATCGTTTATTTCCACATCCCATGGGACTTAGCACAATGTCTGGAACATAGTGGAAGTTTGACAAGTGTTTATTGAAATTGAAGTCTGTGCCTTAATTCTAATGCATTTCCTCATCTCATGGCGCCACATTTTAAAAGCATAAGACTGAGAATAATGAACAGAGCCTGCACTGATCCTCTTGGGTGGAATTACAGAACAGATTGGGAAGATGTTTGGAGAGGAGCCCCAGGGAAGGGACTAATCTTAGGGCACATCAGAACAGTGGATAGTCTCCACAGGTCCCAAAGGTGGGGAAAAGAAGGAGGAAAGGTTGACCAAGCATCGTGGAATGTCAAGGTTGATAAAAAGGTCTTGCGAGATCTTAACTTCCTAACAGGAATTCTAGACATACGGTGACCTTTTAGGCAAGCAGTGACAGAGGAGAATATTTGCCAATGTGGTGTCAGGAAAGAGGTTGGAAAGAAAAGTCAAGCCTTTACCCAGTAAGTTGAAGTTGGAAAAAGTGTTAGAAAAGAAACTGAGTGTGGGAAAGAAAAGTCAGAGGTTAACCTTGACTTAACTGGACTGAACTCATATCATTTGAAGGTAGGAGATAAGAGGGCCGATGGGTGGTCATTGGCTGGTGAGCTCAAATTGCCATCATGATCTTTTCCTGGCCAAGACAGGGGTTAAGTTACTGAGTGGGACGGAGCGTACTGTAATAGGAGTCTGTGTTGTGTCTGAGCTGGAGACTCTGAGCAAGGTAGAGACTATTAGTAATGATCAGCCCTGGTTTCTTCCAAGGCAAATCATAACCTTGAATTTCAATCTGTCAGGTTTTAAATTGTCTTCTAAAACCTGCCTGCAACATCGGTGGTGATAATAGAAAATTTTCCATCAAAAAAAAAAAAAAAAAGTAAAGAGTATTAAAGGATTGTGTTAAAATTTAGACAGGATTTTCCACTTCTTATTCCCCAGTGTACTATAGATTTCTCAGCTCAGCTGGCACCACTGCATAGAAAAGGGAACAAGTACTGAATTTATTTTTCTGTGAATTTTTTATTTTTTTTATTTTGGGGCTTTGTGTGAATTTTTGTGCTTGTATCTCTGTCTTCTACTTATTCCTAGGCCTTTTGCTTTTCTCATCTTGATTTGAAGTTTCGCTGCTGTAGTTACTTAGCTTAGCTGAAAGGACAGATGTGGCTTCATGTCCTGGCTTCATTGATTGTGAACATGGATAAAATGTTATAATGACCACAAGATTAAGTTTTTTTTTTTTTGTTTGTTTGTTTTTTGGTCAAAACATGTGAACAATATTCAACTCAAGGAATTGTGAGGACCGAAATAAAATAAAATAAAATAAAAAGGATTCAGGTGTCATAATTGTGATTATTACTGATAAAGTCTCCATGAACTTGGAACATAGGTTGCTTTTAAGTAACTTGTGAAAATCAGCACGTGACTATAGGGTTCTTTTAAAATAACACCTTTTTATTCTTTTCTCACCTAAGGTTTAATACTCTATTTCATATAATATAAATATTATTATCTTGCTAGCTCCCTGGGCCCCAGTTTTTACAAGAGTAAAATCCAATTACAAAGCCTGGCAGGCTTCTGAAATGTTAAAACTGGCCCTTGTAATTATTTTTTAATTCCATAGTTTAGTAATTTCTTTCGTCCAGCCAATAATTTAAAAAAATAAATTTCTGAATATAGAAAGGAATATGCATTCAATATATTCAATGTAGGAAATACAGAAAAGTAAAAAGAATCAAAGTAAGACATCCTATATCCATTGTTAATATTTTTATTCTTTTTAATGTTTACATATTAATATATTTGTATAAACATTGTCTCATTCTGTGAATATATACTCTTTTGAAGTGCTCCTGTGGTGTAATTGGTTAGCACCTGGTATTGATATCATAATATACACTGTTTTGTATACTCTCTTTTCCCCATTTTCTTAAGAATGTTTTGATAATGTGATAGGGAATAAAATACAACTATGATAACATACGAATATAACATCACTTAATTCACCAGTCCTTTACCCTGCATTTTAGAGCAATGTATTTATCTGTATGAATAATATCCAGATGTTACCTGGGGTAGCTTATGTAAGATTTGCTTAACTTTCCCTTTCCTAGTTTCACATCCTGTGAAAGTTACAAGCCTTTCCCTGGGTGTTGACAAATTTCTGCGGTGATTGCATTCTCATGGCCAGCTCTGGCTCTCTGCTTTTACTTGCACCAAGTTAGTTTAATTTCTGGATAGCTTTATTTCTCTTCTCTCTTTTCACACCTCCCTCTCTCCATGACTTTAACTCTGGCAGGAAGCTTGGTCCTCTTCGGCAAGGTACTCACAGACATGACATAAACCTTTCTTTCCAATGTGCCATAGCAGATCTAACTGATCTATGCTGCGTCTTGAGTGTTCTTCCAGAGAAGCAGCTGAGATTAGGACCAATTTCAAATACATTTGGTTGCTGAATTATTTTTCTTTGAAGGTAATACCATCATGAGATAAAGAGGTCACATGAGCCCTGGGCCTCTCTTTGAATTACATTTAAGATCGACTTCCATAAGTAAAAGTGTTTGGCAAAAGGCTATGAATATTTTTATGGCTATGGAAGTGGTTTGCCAAGTTTCTTTCCAGAAAAGTTGTTTTAATTTGTTTAAATTAATCTCACCAGCAGTGTATAAGACTGTCCAACTCAAGGCCAACAACTCATAAAAAAGCTGAAACTCCTACCACCTACATTTCTACACTTAGTCCTGAGAAGGTGTCCCTCGTTCTCACAATCAGGACCTGTATAGTTTTCCTCTGTGCACCGTTGTTCTGTTTACATCCCTCTGTGACAGCACCAATCATGTGGTATCAAAATCATTTGTATGTCTGGCTTCTTCTTTAAACTGACTCTCTCAAGATTAAGGTCAAGTCTCCCACTCCTCTGTGACCTTAGCGTAGAACATAAGCAGTGATAGGTCATGATAGATAGGTATTCAGAGGATGTTGTTGGAAATGTGGAAACCAGTCTGTCGAGTGTGCATCTGCTATTTATTTATTTATTTTTATTTTTAAGCAGTCTCACTCTGTCAGCCTGGATAGAGTGCTCTGGTGTCACAGCTCACAGCAACCTTGAACTCTTGGGCTCAAGCGGTTCTCTTGCCTCAGCCTCCCAAGTAGCTGGGACTATAGGCACCTGCCACACGCCTGGCTATTTTTAGGGACAGCATCTCTTGCTCAGGCTGGTCTCAAATTCCTGAGCTCAAGTAATCTATATGCCTGGGCCTCTCAGCATGCTAGGTTTATAGGCATGAGCCACCACGTCCGGCCCATCAGCTACTTCTTAACTCTGAGGGATCTTCAGTTTACTTAAGGCTGTTTCATGGCAGAGTTATACTTTGCCTGATGAGTCCAAGCTAGCATTCTCCCCACCTGTCCTGCGATGCTTGACCCTCACTTGGTTGTCCACCATTCTCTCTCACACCTACACACCCAGTGCACCTGCCATTTCCTTGACTTGCAATGTCCTTCCTCTCATTTTCCAGATGACAACTTCCTCCTCATTTCTCAAAACTCCATTCAGAGTTCACTGTGGTGTTGCCTACTCCAGCATCCCCCAGGAAGAGTTAGTCTCTATTTTTGGCATCTAATAGCTCACTGTTCATAAGGCACTAGGAGCATCTTCTTATTATATTGAATGTGTAAATTTAATTGCCTTTCTCTTTCCATGGATGAGTCTTTTTAAAATTACACGTGACAATTCATTAGTGTCTTGAAATAATTTTAGCCGTGACATTCAACATTAAAAGAAAAAGAATGTGGTAGAATAGAATGCATAGAAAATATCAAAGTGCATTGTGTATAGTAAGTATTGTTTTATAAAATGTTGAGTGGGCGAGGGAGTTATAGGGTTACAGTATAAACATTTCTTTGTATTGATTTTTAATGGACAAATGATAATTGTATATAGTTTGAGGGTACAATGTGATGTTTCAATACATATATACATTGCAGAATTATCAAATAATTGGGATATCCATCACTACAAATATTTACCATTATCATTTTTTGTGGTAAGAACATTTAAAATACTCTCTTTTAGCTGTTTTAAATATATAATACACTATTATTAGTTATAGTCCTATTCTTACTTTTCATTGTGATTGAATTGCTTAAAACCTAATGCTCTGGGAAGCCTCTGTTGCTCAGTGGTTAGGGAGCTGGCCATATACATGGAGGCTGGTGGATTCAAACCCAGCCAAGGGCCAACTAAAACGACAATGACAACTGCAACAACAACAAAAAAATGGCCAGACGTTGTGGTGGGCACCTGTAGTCCCAGCTACTTGGGAGTCTGAGGCAAGAGAATCACTTAAGCCCAAGACTTTGAGGTTGCTGTGAGCTGTGATGCCACGGCACTGTACCAAGGGTGACATAGTGAGACTCTGTAACAAACAAACAAAACCTAGTGCTCTATGAGCTTTGAGAGTAAAGTCTGCCATTTATTGTATTTCCAGGGTCTTGAATAGAGTCTAGTTCTAGCACAGTGGGCAATCCAAAAATCCATTAAGACACAATGAAATAATGAATGCAAGATTGAATGAATATATATAAACTGCCTTTAAGCCAGAGAAAGTTTTCCCTTAAAGAACAAAATATCAGTGAGATAAAGGCTTGAGACTATATTTGACTGTGCTTTAATCACAGTCATAGGACAAAATACCAGCCAAAGACCAAATCCCTGCAGCAAAACAAGTTTCTCCCAATACATGAGATATTGATGTCAGCAATTCCACCAAATAACTGACCATTTCATGTTTAAAAGTCAAACTCTCTTATTGGTATGTTGAAAATTTATTAAAGTGATATGTGAGAGTCCCCAATCTTGGCCCTGGAAGGCACTTAAGTTGGCTCTGCTGACTGCCTGCCTTGGTCCAAAGCCTGGGGCTTTGCTACATACTAATTTATCCTCTCTAAGCCTCTGTTACTTTAGCTCTAAAAGGAAGAAGATAGGGACTTTAACTTGGGACCCAAATGCTAATGTAACTCAATGTTAATAGTAACCACTCTGTAAGCATTAGCTGTTACTATAACAGTTATTCCTGGCACAGACTGCTGATGGCCTATTCAATATCAGTTCTCTCCTCTGTCCTTGTTAACAGAATCTCATTTTTATTTTTATTTTATCAACTATACACCCAACTAAAATACTTGTCAGTCTTCTTTGAAGGCAGGATTGGAGAACACCCTTTAAAGGAGGACCATTCTTCAGGGGTGGACTTCTGCCCTTTCCCTCCGCCTTTCTTTATTTTGCCTAGAATGTAAATATAGGAGCTGTGGCTGAAGCTGAAGCTACATCACAGAACACCAGACAACCCTGAGCGTCAAAGCATGGTGCTAAAGGGGCAGATCAGAAAGACAGAAGGAATGTGGAGCCGCTTCTCTCGTCATACCAGTCCTGCAGGGACTACAACCCTTCAATCTTCTCTTACATGAGACAAAAAGGAACCAACCGTCACCTCATTAAGGGTATAGCTGGAACTCTAACTAAGGTAGAGTTCAATAAATATCAGTGCTTTTTCAGATTGTAGAACATTTTTTAAAGGGGGAAATTTAGCATTTACGTTAACACACATCACGTAAAAGGTATTTGGATGCTTTGTTCCTGCATTTTGTTCTCGAAAGATTCCAGAGGAATGAAATTATTCTTTTTCTTTTACAGATAAGAAAGTTGCTGGTCAAAGACTAATTAACATGAGCTAAAACATTTAATAAATAGGTCAAAGGTCAATATTTCTAATTCGCAGTCCCTCTTTTTTACCAGTAAGTGTTGAAGATACTTTGGGGAACACATGCAGCTCATTTTCCTGGTCAAAGATAGTGTTGAAAATACAGGGAATAAAGATTTTGTTATAACCAACACAGATTGATCATAGAATAGAATTAAAAATTCATATAGGTTGTAAGAAAATGTGAGGCTTCCATTTCCATTTGTAGGGAGGTGTATCATGTGAGGTTAGGAATTCCTCAGAAGTAAGTTTGAGAAGCACTTTATTCTATTAACACTACCTCCTAAGGCATATCGAAGGTTTTCTTGATCCTTAAGTTCCTTGCAAAAACAATCAGCCTCTGGTGGTGGGCAGGGCAGTCCAGGAGAATCATCAGCCCATGATGCACTTACCTCTGATTCCAGCAGAGGAAATCAAAGGATACCTACATGCTTCTGTCAATGCGGCACTATTCACAGCAGCAAAGATATAAAATCAATGTAAGTGTCCATCAACAGATAAATGGGGAAAGGAGATGTAGTATATGCACACAATGAACTATTAATTGGCCATAGAAAAGAATGAAATCCTGTCACATGTAAAATATGGATGAAACAAGAGATAATTGCATTGGCTGAGTAGATTCCATGTGTCTGGGGAGGATGAAAAGAGATTCGTCAATGGGGAAAAGCAGGTAGAAGAAATAAGTTCTGATGTCCAATATCAGAGTAGGGTAACTATAGTTAACACAGTGCATTGAATGCTTCAAATAGCTAGAAGAGAAGACCTGGCATGTCTCCAACACATAAAAATGTTAAATGTTCAAGGTGATGAAGATTCCAAATGCCCTGACTTGCTCATTATACATGCTATGCATGTAACAAAATATTGCAATACACTTCAGAAATGTGTACAAATATTGTGTATCAGTTTTTAAAAAAAAATTAACAAAAATTGATATTTATTACTTTAATTAAAATAACAATGAACTTATTACCATTAATATAAATAATAGTCTATGGCCAGGCATGGTGGCTCACGCCTATAATCCTAGCACTCTGGGAGGCCAAGGGGGGTGGATTGCCTGAGCTCAGGAGTTTGAGACCAGCCTGAGCCAGAATGAGACCAACCTGGTCTCTAAAAAAACAACTGGGCATTGTGGTAAGCACCCGTAGTCCCAGCTACTTTGGAAGCTGAAGCAAGAGTTGCTTAAGCCCAAGGGTTTGAGGGGTTCAGGGTCTGAGGTTGCCGTGAGGTATGACGCCATGGTACTCTACCAAGGGTGACAGCTTGAGACTCTGGCTCAATAAATAAATAAATAAATAAATAAATAAAATTCTATGAAAGACACTACATTTTTCAAAGCATAAATTTAGGGAGAAATTGTATTGTTTTATATTTTTATAAATCCACCACTTGATTTTAGGGACAACAGTTGGATTCACTTGCCTGCTTCAGCATTCGATCTGTTAGAATAAATAGTCTTGATTGGCATGTTTGGAGAAAATCTGGCCTCACAGAGACACATAGTTAGAAAAAGAAAGAATATTTTTATAGCCTTTTCACATAACTGTGGATATTCTTCTTTGTTTCTACACAAAAATTTGACAAGTGGTAATTTCTTAAAGATATTTTTACAATGTAAATTCTGAAGTCGTATTGAAGAAATGTTAGCATTTGTCATATCTTGCATTAATTAGTCTTTTGAAAAATACTGGTTCACTGGGTTATGTAGATTTTCCAAATGCTAAAATATTTCCTTATACAGTATTTTAAAAACCAAGGGAATAAATGGGTATGTTTGGGGTAATGATGAAAGATAAGTACAAACGTTCCTACCTACCATCAAGTTTCATGTTAGAGCAGAATCTGAACATGAATGTTCATGCAGTTCTGCATGACGATATTAAGGGTTAGGCATGGGAAGACCTCACTATTACAAGTTTTAGGTAGCAAAGCAGGCTTATAAAAGGAAATTGACTTGTGAAAGGTCATATGGCAAATTTAGGGCAGCTCCAAGAATACAGCCCAAATTCTTATACCAGAGTCCACTCCTATGTATTTTGCTGTCTTAGTCACAATGCTGGGCTCTCTGACAAACTAGAGACCTATGAGATATCACATAATGTTCCTGAGGACATTAATCTGTGCTTAGATGACATCTTTGGAACACAAAACAGAAAACCAACAGCACAAAACAACACTGAAACTCTGTCTAGTAACAATGTAGCTTTGTTGTTTCCAATATGGGCGATAACTTCTGCCTTTAATTTCCCCGTGGGACTACTTCTTTAGCGAAAAATACTTCATAGCACGTTTTATGTGGCTGATAAAAGCCAAGCCAATAGTCTGCAAATACAGGATCACAGTTTATCCTATCAGACTCCGTTTTGCGAGATGTTATCTTGGTCAAGGTATCTCTGATACGATTTCCTTTAATTTCTCCAAATCTTGTACAGGTTTTATTTATCTGCTTTCATAGATTGTAGCACAAGTTTAAACCTGGAGGTAGAGTATCCTCTGAGCAAGCAGTGAGCCCAGCAAACATAATGGTAGGTTTATTTCAAAGGGACCTCTATAAGGAGAGAAACATGACCTAGTCAGTTGTTGTGGGCTGAATTGTGCCCTCAAAACAAGATCCTCGCTTCCAGTACCTGTGACTGTGACCTTCTTTGAAAACAGGGTATTTGCAGATATAATCAAATCAAGATGAGGTGACACCAGTTTGGAGTGGTCCCCCATGTAAGACGACTGATGTCCTTCTAAGAAGGGAGAAATGTAGACACAGAGACACACAAGGAGAATATCCTGTGACTATAAAGATACTGAAGCAAGGGACCCCAAGCTGGAGAGTATCAAGGATACTGGCAGCCACCAGACGCTTGAAAAGACAGGGAAGGACCTTCTCCTCGGTCCTTCAGACCTTCAGACACAGGGTGGCCCACTGTCACCTTGATTTCAGATTTCTAACATTCAGAATGGCGAGACAATACCTTTCTCTTGTTATTAGCTGCCCAGTTTGTGTTTTGTTATGATAGCCAGAAGAGGGTAAAACATCAGCATATTCTTATGAGCTGTTGCTGCATATTGAAAGGGACTTATGCTGGTCCTTAGGCTGGGATAATTATACCTTTATTATAAGAAAACCAAGAGCCAGTAGAGCAAACTCCCTGTCACCCAAAGGACAAAACTGAAGCTCCACACGAGGCCCTTTGGGATTCGACTCCCATCTACCTGCCAAGCTTTTTGTCTTACCACTCCCGCATGCTCCAGGCACTTGGAACGAGCCATGTTCTCTCACATCACCAAGACGTAGCCCGTGCTGTTGACTCTTCTTGGAATGCCTGCCCCTTCGCCCGTTCCACTGAAGAGTGACTGCCTGCACTTTATCTCAGCTCAAGCATCCCAACTTTCAGGAAGGCAGCGTCCCCTGATTCCCTAAACCATTTTTTTTCAACCTTTTTAATTTCATGGCACACTTGAACTTATAGTTAAACTTCCATGGCACACTTAAATTACGTTGATTAAAAAAAAAAAAAGTGTTAAAAAATGCTGACTGTGCTTTGAACTTCTTTTGAAAATAATTCAAGTAGTGATCTTTAAAAATTTTCACAGCACATCTCAGGTCTTCTTATGTCACACCAGTCTGCCACTCACACTGGTTGAAAATCATTGCCTTAGACAAACACAGTGTATGTGCACTGAAAAGTTATTTTAGCGTTTTGTGATATTCATTATTTGTCTGATCACTAGACTAGTGTTTCTTAACTTGAGTGTTCATACCCACAAAGCATTCTAATAGAAGAAAGACGTTCGGATGCCTCCGAGGAGTACACTTGTGTTTGAGGCTGTACCACTGCTTGAAGACTGCGTGAACTGAATTCTGTAACTAAAGGACATGTTAACTATTGTCCAGCACCCAAGAAGCCATACAGTTTGTCTAAATCCATGGGTTTGTCCTCAGGCGAAACAGTATTGATATTTTGCACAGGAGAATCTGTTGTGTGCATTATAGGATGACCAGCAGCATCCCTGACCTTGACCCACTGGCCAGTAGCACCCCCCTCCCCATTTGTGACAACCAAAGTTGACTCCAGACATCGCCAAATGTCAACAGGATGGCAAAATCATGGGCTGGGAGTCGCTGGTCTAAATATACAGGGACTGTGGATAGTAGGGGAAGGGGAATGAGCTACCGGCCTTTCATAGAAGCCCTCTTCACATATTAAGTATATAAGGCCAGTAAAACGGCATGCTATAGTGGAGACAGCATAGACTCTGGGCTTAGCCAGACTTGAGTTCATCATATTCCAGCTCTGCTATTTAATAGCCACATGCTCCTGGGATTTGGTTTTCACCTCTGTGAGTCTCAGCTTCTCATCTGCATTATCATGAGACTAGAACAAACTAAGAAAATGCCCGACATGCATGATTGGAGGCCCGGCTCATGGTGGGTACAATAAAAATCAGTTTCTTTTATTTTTTTCATCATGTTGGGAAGGGACGCTAGATAGAACCCAGGGAATTAGATATTCTCCCTGGCTACCTTCTCCTGGGATGAATAAGCGAGTCAAGGAGAAAGTTGTCTATTTCCGGAGCACAAAGGATGGGGAGAGTCACAGTGGTGCCTGATTGGATGGGTGAGGATGCCAGGCATTAGAAATAGAAGCAAAGAACCCCTTCAGGAGCCTTGGGAAATGACAATCTGAGTCAGAGGGAATTGGAACAAGCAATATCGAAGTGCATTTAAATTTAATTTAAAAGGAAAAAAGCAAAATGCTAGCAAATATTGTTCCCATAACATGTACTCACAACCCCCCACAGCATAGCTGGAGGCTGTGCATGCACCTCGCAGTCCCACACAGTCTTCTTTTGTCATATTTGCACTTGTGTGGGAGCCTGCCATATGGTGTCATGTTGCTAAAGGGGCTTGGAGGGCAGGAATGAATTAAAAACATTGCCCCCATGACATGCAAAGACCACGTACACATTCATACACACACGCACACACACACTTTCCCCCAGGGGGATTTGCTATATCAGGCAGAACCTATGAGCTCAAGGCACAACAATAAAATGATAATCATTGGAAAATGACTTCATGAAACAGCGCAGACTCGCTGTTCTACTTACCTAATTACTCTGCCCTTGAGATATTTCTGTTTAAAACCACTAAGATAAGAGTAGCATTGTCATAGCAACCTGCTGTTGGATGTTGTTTGGTATCTCCAAGCAGGTTAAATAAATCACCCGCAATTCTCATCAACAACGCTCTTGTGGCATAATTTCTAATAGTCTAGTGCATTTTCCCACTTGATCTTTCTATAAAATGGAGCAGAAACAGGATGGCCATTGCCAGAAGGTCCCCATCATTTCTACGCTTGCCTCTGAGCTTCCAGGAGACCAGATTTCAGATAGCAGCTGGATTTATCAGGAGGAACACTGGAACTGATCAAAAAAGATCTGCCCCACTTTCACCAGCTCTGTGATTTTCAAGAATTCTCTTACTTAACCTCTCTGAACCTCTTTTTTCTTTAATATCTGAAAAGCAGGATCAAGATTGTTTTCCTACCCTTCGTCCCATCCCCAGTCCGCATCTTGCATGAGAACCTATATGTGGCAGAACCACATGGGTACTGTGCTGGGTCAGGACTGAGGAGGTGGATTTTCTGAGATTTGTGCCTGCTTTCTGTACCTCTAAGACAGACATGGAAACAGGGCCCATGTATGTTTCCTCATTTCTTGAGGTCTGCAATGATTTCTCACACTGCTTTGCTTATAAGTTTTTGTAGAATCCATTCATTCCTTCTCTGATCATTAAAAAGAAAAAACTCCAATCTAGAGAGTAAGAATTTATACAGAATAAAAACATTCCCCAGTTTGCTCTCTTGATGAATAACAAAAGAACAATGTACTTTCTTCTCAGAGATTTCCAACAGTGAACTCATTTCCTTTTCCTCCAAAGGAAGAAAGTATAAGACATGTTTCCCTGATTGGTATGAAATCATCTTAGAATCTGAAAAAGAGTGAAAATATAAGGCACTATTGATCTCTTGACAAAAGCAGTCTCTGTCTTCATCAATTTGGCGGGCCTGGAATATAGTAGATGCTCAGTAAATGCCTATCGCCTACTCTGTGGATAAATAGCAGTGATTGGGGCAGAACTAGAGAGACAGATGTCTATGTCAGCCGAGGAGAATGGAGTGCTTGAATAAAAGTAGAATTTATTTTTTTAAAGGGAGGGGCAGGGAGCAAATTTCTCCCATTGTCAAGGTTTTCTTCTTCAGTCCCACCTTTTACCCAACGTGACAGCCAGAAAGACAAGAAGATAATATGATAAAATCAAACCAGAATTAGCAACTCTTCTAAGTGTGAGTAAACACTAATTTTGCTGCTGGAAACATAATAGGATTTAAAATGAAAACTCATGATAGCATCAATATCCCAAATGAGACATTTGAGGTTATCTGTCTCACATTCTGCCCACACTCAGAATGTTCCTTCTTTTCCGTGCTCTCTGTCTCTACCATTATTTATATTCACATCTATTTTTGAGCCTAGGAGCCCTCTCTTCCCTGTCTTCACAACAGCCATGATACTTAGCACTGACTCTTTTACTTAGAACTAGTCCAAGCAATGCAGTTAATCATAATCATGGCCACAGTTTCCAATTATCTGAAATTTAAAATGAAATACATCCTAGCTTCAAGACTTATTATCAAAAATCTTTCTAAAATGCATTAGTCCACTTTCTGTCTTAAAATGGAAAATGTAGAAAGCATAATTGAATCTTTGGTGACTCAGTGGCTTGTAGGAATATCAGCACGAACGTGAATTCTCATTCATCAGTGCAGTAGGGTCTTTGGGAGGCAGGGATAGGGGCTCAGAGATAGAGTTTGGGCCAATTATGTGCTGATTTTAAATTTTACTCTGGAAGTTTTAAGAAACAGCTCTCTCAGAAAATATGTTCCCCTATGACTTGCCTTTTTTTCTCTCTAAAATTTGCATATTGCTTCAGCAGTACAACAACAAAACAGTAGTGTATAAATACTTCAGCACACACACGTTTTACCTGCCCCCTTTCCTCCTCCAATTCATGAAGTGCAAGCATTCCCATTTTCTCCTGTACCCAAATAGTGTTGTCCTTACATCTCATGCTATAACACCTGTTGAGACCTGGTAGGCTAAACCTACACAAAACAGGTTGAGACACTCCATCAATCTTTCTCTGTCCTATACCTACCCGTCTTCCAATTAATCTCCCTAAACAAAAATCTTGGTGCTGCCTGCTCTGTTTTTTTTGGACAGTGAAGACCCTTCTCAACAAGTGAGTCAGTCCATTTGCCCCTTCCCCAAACTCAGCCCTTGGAAAAGAGTTCAGTCCTAGCCACTCAGATTACAAAAGCCTCACCCGGCTACAGTAGCAGAAGGAGCATGGGAAGAAGGTTTCTGAGACAGCTAAGTTTCTGGAGAGGATGTAAGTGGAAGTCTTCCTTGACCCCAAAGTTGGCAAAGATGTAAGACAAATGGATAGGAGAGGAACAAAGAGCTTTATAAATACAACCATGCACTATAAATTAGATATTTAAGATTAGAATTATTCATTATTTCTTCCTGTCATAAGATTGTAAAGTGCTTTAGAGGACAGATTGCAATTTGCTCATCACTAACAATCGTGAAATTTAGTTAAAATGGAGTGAAGGTAAATTCTGATGCAGTGTGAATGTTTTGCAAGCTCTCCCAAACTAGCTTTTCAACTTCTGTTCTCTTGGTAAATGGAACCTCCATGCATCCCATTGCCCAAGTTGGAAATGCAGGGTAAGTGTAGACCATGTTCAGCTTTCTAATATATGAAATATAGACGCTCAAGGAAAACAAACATGGTTTTATTGATTAATGATCACTAATTATCAAATTAAAGAGATAAGCCTTTAGGTAAGGCAAACAACTTGATTGGCTTGTGGGGAGAGAATCGTGCTTGATTTTGTTATTTGTTCTTCTTTGTTGGATCTGTATGTGATTACTTAATAAAGGCCTATAATCACACCCCCCAAATTGATGCCTCCTTTCCCCAATCCCCATTGCCATCCTTCTGGTTTGAGATCCACAGACTTTTAATATAACAGGTGAGATAGTGTTAGACTCTCAGGACCGCATACAGACCTTGTTGCGTGTTTTTCTTCACTTAGCTGTCATTTTTACAACTGTTGTAGTCGGTTCGGGCTTCTACAACAAGGTTATAAACAACCAGAATTTATTTCCCACAGTTCTGGAGGCTGGAAGTCCAAGCCCAGGATGAAGATGAGCGCCCTTCTCTGAGTTATAGGCCACAGACTTCCCCTTGGACCCTCATATGATGAAAAGAGGATGAGAATGCTCATGGGCCCCTTTTACAAGGACACTAATCCCATTCACGACCGCTGACCTCCCAAAGGTCTCCTAATACCATCACATTAGAGTAAAGACTTTCATATATGGATATAAGGGCAACGCCAATATTCGGTTCATTGCAACAGCCCTTTTAAAATGAAAAAGAATTCTTTGCCTTGGGCCACACACAAGCAGGCTACGGGCTGTGGCTTTCTGACCCCACTCTAGTCTGAACCACCCTAATCTCTCACCCAGACCAATGCACTTCCTTCTGTCCGGTCCCCCCCACTTCTGCTCTGTCCTGCAATTTGTGTTCCAGAACAGTGTTATCAAAAATTTGAATTTGACTTTTTTTGTCTCCCTGCTTGAGGTGTTACAGTGGCTTCTTATTCTTCTTCCAGAAAGTTGAAAATCCTTAGCATGGCAATCCAGGCTGCTCAGAATTAGCTTCTTCCTCCTGCACCTTTCTTTGACTTTTAGATTCTCATTCTTGCCTCCTGACCTTTGAATATGACATTTCTTCCACATCCATCCCTTTGCCTGTTAACATTTGCTCAACACATTGTCATGTTAACCGGTTAGGCTCTCTTTATCCAATGTTCCTATTAAGCCCCGTCTGACATTGCATCCCTAGAATCAGATCCTGAAATGTGAATTCATGTGCAAATGCACCCAGGAGAAATCGTGAAGAGGTGGGTGTGAAGAAAGGGTAGGGAAGCCCAATGTGTTTGTCTGGATCCTCGGAGAGGCAGATACCAACATGGAATTAAACATTAGAGGATTTTGTTAGGGAAATGCCTATAAAAGCACATTGGCAGGGGTTGTCAGATCAGGCTAGGAATGGCCTACATTGTAAGGCTGTGATGCAGGGCTGACCCAAAGTGAAGGAAAAAGGCAAGGGTGGAGGGAGTGTCCTAGACTGCTATCCAGTCTCAGGAAAATTTGCCAAGGTTGTTAGGTAGTCCCTGAGCCAAAGTCACTTGTTAGAGGAGTCCTGTGTTTCCTGGAATGAGCCTGCCTTAGTATCCCTCCCACATTTGGTCACTGTCTGAGAGCAGCCTGGGGGATTGTGGCATTGGTATGAACTCAACAGTGGAGTTCAGAAGCAGTAAGAAGAGTTGTTGGTCAACTATGCTCTTTATGGCTGAGGTCTGCAAGGTGAATTCTCAATAGCCATGACATCCAGCAAGGGTACAGTCATCAAAGGTACAGCCTAAGCTGATTAGCAGAACTCTGTAGTATAAATTATGCCCCTGACTTTGTTTCCCCAGGAAGCGGGAGCTGGGCTTTCCAGCTCCCCTACTAATCATTAGGTAAGGGCACATAGACTCCCAGCAATGGTTTTTTGGTTCTTGTGATACTTCACAAGCAATGACTATTTTCTAGGTTTGCAGGCAACCTGCTCCAGTATCCTGGGGCCTCCAAAGGGAGGATCAGGTACAGACAATTAGAAGCAAAGGCACGCAGAAGCTCAGAGAGGCCCTCACAGAAACAGTGAAGGCGATGCGAGAGAATCTTGTCAGAGGACAGAGACTGGCCTGGAAGTGATGTGTTCATAATGTCTATATTTTGTGATACACTATAATCTCTATCAGATTGCAAATTATATCTTGTTCCCTGGGCCTATCCTGTCACAGAAGCAGCAGAAACTTATTAACTATTTCTTGAACTCGCCATAGAAATCGCCAGACATCTGCTCTGATTACATAAACTAAATTCAAATAGTTTTCCCTTAATGGAAAAAGACATCTATAGACAGAATCACCCTCAGCCCTTATACATCCCTCTAATCCAGGGGTGGCAAACAAGTTCGACACAAAGAGCCAAAATTTTAAACTGTGAGAGTCAGAGAGCCACACCACGCAGTGACCTGCCAAAACAGACAAACACTCACACAAAAGCATATAATTTTAACAATAATATATTAAACA